>JAODLI010068166.1:0-14480 GCA_027575585.1 Percopsis omiscomaycus
TTCTTTCTGTCCCCATCCTCTCATCCCTCCTTTTCTTCCCCCCCCCCCCTCCCATCCCAAAACTGTCCTCTCGCTCCCCTAAAGGGACTCCTTCAAACGGCTAAGTTTGCGCAGACCTCTGGAGGAGAGCTCTTGAGATGCCATGGTCCATCTGCAGAGGCAATACAGGAGGACATCAGACAACAGGGAAAGGACAAGGACAAGGAGAAGAGATGAGATGAGATGAAAGCGGAGATGGAAAGAGGAAAGGAAGAATGAGAAATATTGCTGCAGGGGAGTAGTATATATGTCCACAGGGGAGTAGTATATATGTCCACAGGGGAGAAACGGCACCATTGGATACTCTACTATATCAGACCTTCACTAGTTTTTCTTCTTGTTGTATAATGTATAAACCCTGCCTGTTGCTCCTCCATGTTTCAGGTAGCTAATGAAAGGAAGCTAAAAGGACATGTAACATAAGAAACAAACAGTGTAGCTTATTCAGCATTTCACTGTTCCTAGCTCTTAGTTACCTTGAACTTTAAGATAATTGTAAGTCCTAATAATGCTGCAAACCTATCCTCTGAGTTGGTTATTAAACAGAGTTTAGAGCCATGCTGAGGTCCTTGCTGGCTCAGGGACTGAATATGTGCCGTGTGTGTGTGTGTGTGTGTGTGTGTGTGTGTGTGTGTGTGAGAGAGAGTGAGTGAGAGATGTACTCGTGTGTATCTGTGTGTGTGAATTCAAATAGGACATGCATTGCTTTGCTAGTGTATTGAAGCCAACGTTTTACTCAGTGATGATAAATGATTCTACACGCCAGCCAGAATAAGAACACCATGGATGTTTTACTTTTCACACTGTAAAGTACATTCATTAACTGTCAAGGCTATACTTGATGTACCTTTTGGATACAGTTGCCAACGAAGATGTTAGCAGAATTTACCTTTTAAGGCCAGAAGGATCATGGTACATAACTTATTATAACAAGGCTTGAATCCACATTAAAATGTAAATAGCAAAGGTAACATGTTGGGTAATTATAAAGAATACGGTATGTTTACAAAGTAATAAGAAACGTATTATATTTTATGAAAATGTGTTTTTTAATTAAATAATAGCAATAATATAATTACCCGATTTGGTTAACCGGCCTCACTCAATTAGTAAATGTAATATTATCAGTGTACCAGTAGTTGACATATTTGTTTGTACATAGACCACTTTCTATTTCACAGTGCCAAATTAAACTTTTCCTTGTTCAACTAGAAAGGTAATGTTTGGTGATGTCAATCCATAAAATTGCTCATCGTAGTGTCATTTATGTTTACCCTATTTAACAATACAGTCCAAGAGGTAAAACTATGATACTACTTGTACACTGAAAACTGCACATTTCATATTTTATCTTAGCCCTTGCTGTATTTGAGTGACTGCTACCTAATGTACATATTTCACTCACTGTTCATTATCAGATTTGATCACTGGAAACTGTCTTCTTTCATTTGTAATTTTAGATGTCAAATTTGTGGCATTTTAATTGTCATTCACATAATGGTCATGCACTTGAATAAAACCTATATGCATACTTGTCAACAGACTTATTTAATAAATAATTATCCCTGAATAGATGCATTATTTGCATAATGTGTATATATATTTTGTTTTAAAGCTAATAATAAAAACCACTTGTTCTAAAAACCCTTCGAGAAGTGAGGGCTATACAAATAATGTTGACACATGGTCAATATTACATCTGAAGACTAATGGAACTTGATAAAATTATGCAATACAATTGAACTAATAATAAATTATATGATAAGCTTATTACCTGACGACAAAATAGCATTTGCAGTGGGGGGAGCAAAAGACTACATCGACATTCACAAAGTACTACAATCCTCTCGCGTCGCAAAGAATATGACGACATAAAGGTTCGCCTTGACCATGCTGAATGCAAGATTGTTTACATAAGAATCACGAGTAGTGTCAAACATACCGGTAGACATAGAATACAGAACTTTATTTGTCTATGTTGTTGAGACTGAGTCGCCTTATTATAAATGCAACTTAGATATGTCTTTCAGATTTTGTGAGTTTTAATAGCATGCTACAAACATCGATAAGGAAGTGGAATTGGTTTTACGTGTTGAGCCTTGAATGAAACGGTCAGTCTCAACGCGTGTTTATCAGCGACCTACTATAAATCAAACGTTAAATAAATAGTAGGATAGTCAGGTGTGCAGTAGCCGCTTTATTAGGAGACCGTACTCGTGTCGTGAAATGGCTTTTTATGTGTAACGTTACCACTAAACTCGGAGGATTTCAGACTGTAAATTGTATTTGCAGTTTGTCTTGCCAAGCTTCCATGATTCCCCGAGCAAGCTAAAGTATTTTGACTGTAAATACTTTAGGAACACTTTTAATATTGGATTTTGCACATAGATATTCCCGGCACTTGGCTGAGGCTCTTTAGTAACACTGCTTCACTTGTGAAAATCTTTTTGTGGAATTTCTTTTCCTGATTTTCACTGATGGAATGCATCCACAAATATAATATGACACATAGGCTAGACAGATTTGACAATAGCTCATTAGCTCAAAGTGAGTATTAAGTTCTGCACTGAAGGCTATTAGATAACTAGGAAGAATTCAGTAGCTTGTGTAAACTCACACCCACACACTGTATCAGATTTCTTAAGATAAATATCTGCACTTCAGAAACGGAGTAACAAACATCTATATAGCTAATTTCACCTTTGGTTTTACTTTATAGGTGCAGCCATTGTTTGTAAACTCCCACCTTGTCATCACAATATGGAGCCCGATGCAGATCTAGACCCGGACAAAGACGACCTTCCACTTAGAGCGAACACCAGCCACATATTGGTCAAACACTATGTATTAGACCTAACGGTACACATCAACAGCAGGGTCATCAGGGGCAGCATAGTTTTGTTCTTGGAGCCTGCCACAGACACGGTGGCCAGCCATTGGGAAAGGGGAGGAGCAGGGACAGGAGAAACCGACAAGACCAGGGCAGAGTCGAGATTTACACTTGGACATGATGATGTTGATACAGCTCAAGCTGAGGTTGAGCATAGGACTGAGGCTTCAGCGGGGGAACCTGCAGGCGGCAGACGTGGAATTAGTGCAAAGATATGCTCAGGAGACCACAACGTGGAGGGCCATGAGGAAACCACAGCAGCGATAGGGGAGAGATTTGTTTCTGGTCAAAGAGATGGGTGTCACTCCCAGGCTCTGTCTGGTACTAATGCTCATCCAGTAGCTGAAGCTGACTCTATGCCTTCCCACACGGATGTATCCTGGAAAAATACCAGTGACAGGGAATTCACCTTGGTGCTGGACTGCTGTGACCTCATCGTTTTAAAGGTAGAAGAGTTGGACCTCACTTCTGTGCCGTCCATGCACAGCGTATTAGAGGAGGTCTCCGCTGAAAGGTCAGGGGTCAGCCAATCAGCAGATCTCATTCATAAACTGCTCTCGATACCCTCTGGCCAGTGGAGGCGTCAGCATCAGCTGTATTCTCAGTGCAGCCGTGCTCCTGTGTGTCACAATGGGGGGTTGATGGCTTTCTGTACAGACCGCTGGAGCTTGCAGGTGAGGAAGAGAGGAGTAAGAACCCCCCAGGACTTCCCCCGAGCCCTGAGGGTATGCTATCAGACTAGGCAAACAGGAGCCTCCGTACGGTGGACCAAAGACCAGGACAACAGGTGGGTCAGAAACCCTGTCAGTAATGGTTTTATGACATTTGTAGTACTAGAGTTAGCACCCCTTTGCCTTGTTAGCATTACCCTGCTTACACCCTGGTAACATCAAGACGGCTGCTGCCTGGGATAATGTGGACGTGTCTGTTTTTGGTAGTTAGAAATTGAAAATGAGTGTGTTCATATTGTTCACATTGAGAAAGTTCATCGATTAGGCAGCGGCAAGATCATAAATAAGAACATAAAGAACTGACTTAACGGCAAAACGTCTGCATGGTAAGAGATGCCAGACTTGTTGGCAGTGAGACCAGGAGAGAGTGGACAAATGCTGTATTCTAGGCTATTGGCAGAGTACAGCACATAAAACTCCAGTAGCCACTATTTGAATCATATGTGCTGTATGCCTGCAGTGTTCGACTAGAGAAGAGAGAGCACATTTCACAGGAATATGCCTTTTGGTATCGCATTCTGTGTATGTGTGTATGTGGCTCATTTTGATCTTTGAAATGGGGGTTGTTCATAGTTGACCATTGTTTACCCTTCCAGGGCGTGTGTTTACACTGCCGGTTCTCCCATCAACAACAGAGCCCTATTCCCCTGCCAGGAACCACCTCTTGCCATGTCAACGTGGCAGGCGAGGGTCCGGGCCCCCAGCGAGTGTGTGGTTCTGATGAGTGGGGAGAATCTGGCTACACCTACTGAAGATGGAGAGACCGGTGAGCTAGGGTTTCCTCTTGCAGTGTCTACTGTTGGTCCTCGACAGTTAACTGGGAATCCTCTCTGAAATACAGTATGAGGAATCTCAGTTGTATTTTTAACACCATGCTGTCGCGTTCCCGTCTCATCGCTCCGCTCCGTCCTCTTTCCTTCATAAGGCCTCTTCCTCTGGGAGTACTACGTCACTATGCCCATGCCTGCCTCCACCTTCACCTTGGCAGTAGGCCACTGGCGCGAGGCCACAGCGGAACTTCCCACTGCCCCGGAGAGAGGGACGAAGGCGGCCAAACCTGGGGCCGAGGCTGGGGCGACGTCTAGACCTGGAACCTCTACTAGTCGAGTAGTCGAAGGTTGCACGCTCAGCACTGGCAGGTATTTTATTAATTTTCCTGTGTTCCTTTCCCTCTGTTCGCATAAGAGCCCCTTATTTCCAGACAGTCATTAACCCTAGACTGGCCCCAAATCATTCCACAGCCCGTTTTCCCTTCACCCAATCAAAAATGGTACAGGTAAAATCAGTCAGTCATTACTTTTGTGACAATAACATTCACTCCACTGGGTGTAACCATGGAATATAAACGGCATCCACATATAATTCTCTCTTTAAGCATATTAAGGCAGGGGGAAAATGGTTCCATGCAATGAACTAGTTATTTTATTATTATAACATACAGCAACAACATAAGAATATACAATATACGTACAAACAGCATTGCAAAGCCATCATGGCCAATCAATGGGCCATGATGTCTCAGCCTTTTGACAGCAACAAAAGTGGAAGCAGACTTGGGCGGTCCAGTTACATAATATGGACTACAGCCTAGCACGCCAGGCAGGGCAGGGTTAGTGTGGTGGCCTCTCCTCCATTGCCCTGCAGGTTGGCAGGTCTGCTTCTGGGTTTCCAGTAAACCACCTCCTCCTCCCCTTCATGGATTTCCCCCCAGCCGTAGCCTGCTGCCGGCCCCAGGAATCTCCTGCTACAAGGAGAGCCTTTATTTTCAGCTGGAAGGAAACTTGGATCCAGCTTCGAAGCTCCTGGAGCAGTTGTGAAGATGGTTTTCATGATGGATATTGAATTTACAGCGAATGAGATCGGCACGTTGACATTTTGAGGCCTGGCTGTGGTTTGCCGCTGTGATGTTGTAGAGTATATTCTATGTTTCCATTGCTTTTGTTTCCATCGCCAGCCCAGAGAAGACAGGACACACTGTGCTATATTTGGTTTCTCACACAAAGTGCAGAATATCCTTTCTTTATTAACCTTTGGATGAAACAATCTTATTCTTTTTAATCCGCCATAGTGGGGACCCGGTCATCCCTTCAGATGCCACGCTCTGTCACTCTTCCTCAGAGCCGCACACTGCAAGCGCTACTGCAGACGTGGTTGGCGACAGCAGCTCCTGTTCCCATGGCGACTACCCTTGCCGTTTCACGGAGCGGTTGGCTCGGTCCCAGCGGGTGGTACCACACCGCGTGTTCGCTCCCGAATGTCTGCTGCAGATGGCCCAGGTGGGGTTTCAATAATGTACCGCTAAGAACCGCTAAGACTACGACATTGTCACTTATTTTGATCTACAACCGTCACTTTGATGGTAAAACCAAGTTGTTGTTTTGGTTTATTTGTCCTCTGTCAGATGAAAGTCCTCTCCTTGCTGCCTCGCTGTCTGGCTGCAGCCCATGACATCCTGGGCGTTCATCCTTTCCCTCGTCTTGATGTTCTCATCGTCCCAGCTGGCTTCTCCAGCCTGGGCATGGCAAGGTAATGATGCCTGGGCCTCATTAGTGTAGAGTGATGGTTCTCAAAATATTTGAGAGAAAAACCCTAGTTGCCCTGCACACTGTATAATGCTCCAAAACCTTTTATTTGTAGAAAACTGGTTTTCTGAAACAAAACAAAAAAAGTTTTTGGAGCATTGTGGAGCAAACTTGTGAGCCACGACCAACAAAATAAGTTGTTCATACTTTGCGACCTGCGCACGAGGGGTCCTGCAACTGTAAACACACTTGTTAAAATATATTAACATATTCTTTAACAAAATTGTATTAAAAATAGTCTAAAAAATGTTAAATCATCCCGACCCCCACTTTGGTACAACGGAGTGTTGCTGTTCCTGTCTTACTGCCCTTCTCTGTCATATTTCACATATCACTTCTTGTATCACTCTATATCTGTCCCACCGCTCCCAGAGAGGAAGTTCTCACAAGTACTGACATTCCAAATGTAACTGTCTTAAAATTATCTCCTTCTCCTATCTCCATTCTCTCTTGTTTTACATTTTGCACAGCCACGCCCCTTTTCATTCATCATAGGTCCAAAGCCCTTCTAGCCAGTTTGGACGATAAGCTCTAGACTAGAGCGTGGCTAATAACGGGAAGGTTGCCGGTTCAATCCCTAGGCCATCATAGACATAATGTTTTATGATTGAGAAGGCAGTACATAGCAGTGCACTCCCAAACTGAAGTGCAAAGGTGCACTACACTAAAGAAAGTGTCTTCTATTTAACTAGCGCTCTATTAAAATCCTTTTTCCATACTCAAACCCTATGGTAGGCAAACCCTTTGTTGACATTATATTTATTAATTCTATCCGCTTTTCTCCTTCACCCTATTCAAGACTCGTCCCGTCGCTTCTCTCATTCCTCCTTCACACCTATCGGCTTTGTTTCTTTCTCCATCATCCAGCATCTCCTTTCAGTCCTCCATTTAGCAAAAGTGCCTCTCCTTTATTTGTTTTCCAAAAACAAATCCCTTTTTTAAAATAATATTTTGACATTTATATATGCAGTGTGAGTTGGATTCAACTGTGTCTATCCACAGGTAAACAGCCCTTGTTGCTGTGAACGCACTGACCCCAAACCCTAACCCCAAGCCCCCGGCCCTCCAGTTGAAAGAGCCAGCTAAACCTGAGGCTAACCCCTCGCCTGGCACCTCCACGCTGACTCAGCGAGACCCTAAATGGCCAGTTGTGTTACGGTGTTTACCAGCAGTGATTTCAGGTGGTCTGCAGGCTCACTGCTGCACACTGGGCCTGTGTGTGTGTGTGTGTGTGTGTGTGTGTTTGTGTGTGTTCTTAGCTAAAGTGGAGGTCTGAGGGTAGAGTGCTGCAGTGTGGCAGCTAAGCCGTAGGCTAACACCCCCCCCCCCCCCTTCCAAGCCTACCTTTTCTGATCCCTAGTCCACCCCATCCTCTTTCACACACACATTTCTCTCTCAAGGCCTCCACCTTCATCATCTCTCTAGGGGTTACTTCTCCTTTCCATCCTGCTATCCTCCCAGCACTACACTCCTCTTCTCTTGCCTCCCTCTACAGTATGTCCTTACTATGAGTCTGAATTACATACATACTTTGCACTTAGTAGTACTTTGTACTTGGAAGTAGTACTTACCTATGTATCTCATCCTACGGTACACGTTAGTACTGCATAAGTAATATGTGGAAAGCAGAAGCCTTGCGTACTACATTCAAAATACTTTCCGAACTACTGCATTGAACTCTTGGAATTCTTGATTTTTGTAGCTACTTACCTCATATACTAATCTTGTGTACTTCAATACTGTATACTTAAATTGCATATTATTAGTATGGGGTGTTTCCCTTCCTGACCATTTTTGCCTCTACCCAGTGTTTTTTTGGAATCTCTGTCATTCATTAAATTTTAGTAGTTCATAATAGTAGTATGTTCTTAAATACAATAAACATAGTTTGGTTAAAAGGCAGATGTTGAGCTTGCAACTTATTTTGGTCTGCTAAAGTAATAATTGATTAAAATCCTTGACAAAACTGTGTACATTTGTTAAACTGTAAAAAAGCTCTGGGATTTTGTGACAACTGCCCTCTACAGGTTAAACACAGGCTATTGCAATTGAAACTTTCTATTGGCTTGTTTGAAACAAGTGAAGACGTCCTTATATTATCATGTCAGCGGGGTTTGGCAGGACCCCTCTAGTCTGTCTCCTTCTAACCTTATTGTGTGGGCAGAGGAGGACGCTGACAGAGTGGGTTGTGTAGGTCTTAGCTTCCTTCTTCTTTGTTATTTTTAGAATTTCCAAGCTGGATGCACTTCTGCTAGAACCGGGGGTTTAGTTACACTTTAAAATTGGGAATTGAAGCAAAGAGCCACAACGTCTGGTGTTTTAAACTCTTGTGTTGATAAAGTAATCTGTCTGACTAGGGTGGTCAGTGAACAGTGTCCCAGTGTCTGTGGCCTGTAAATCCCTCCCCTTCTTTCTCCCTCTGGAGCAATATTCTCCAGACAGGATATGAGGTCATTGCTGAACTGAACTGTTTTATCCATGAAGTTGTGACATCATTGGTCAGTCTAGATCCGAGACATTGTGACGGACAGAGGGTGACAACTCGGTCAAAGCACGGACCTCGTTCCCTGCTTTGCATATTTAAAACAGTGGTCTTACTGACAGAGGAAAAGTCTTTTAACGCGTCTCATGAAAATACTTCTCTCTGCTGTATTTATTTTGAGATGCCGTCAAGTGCCTACACAGACGTGCTTTTCTCTTGTGGCTGTTGCCTGACGGATGTTTTCTTTGCCTTATGAGGGTAGCTCCTAGGCAGACCGCCCTTGTGTCTCCCCCATGCTTAGACTCCATTTAGCTACAGATGACAGGCCAGAGCTTTAGGGCCTTCATTTTGCCTCAGACAACACCTGCACTGACTCTCCATTTACACTGCATGGGGTCTAAACCCGGCGCACATTTCCCTCAGTGAGGTCAGTTTAGTCCTGCAAGCTTCCAGCCTTATCCGCGGGGCTGTGCCACATGCAGGAAGGAGGGGCAGGTCAGCCACACAGAAAGTCTAGATTGAGATGAAGTTCAAGAGGGAGGGAGACAAGGAGGGTGAAATACAGGGGTCCTGACTGGCCAGCAGACCCCCGGGATGTGGGAGAGGATGTATGGATTATTCCCAGCAACAAAAGCCATTAGCCTCTGGAAGGACTTCAGAGACTCGCACTATTTAATCTGAAGATTGGGAAGTATGTGGGCCCCCGCTTCTTGGGGCGAAACCAAGAAACGTTTTTGTATGCTGCCCTGTTAGAACAGCAGGGGTGGAGGGTTGAAGAGTCAAGGAGGCATGAAGCTTTTGAAGCGTGATACAGAGAAGGGAGGGTAGCGTTGAGTTTTTCCTCTGTGATATGGCGAGGGAGGGCAGGAAGCCGAAGATTAAGAAGTCAAGTAAGGGCAAGTCCTGGTGCGAGGGCCTGCCACATACATTGAAAAAGCCTTGTGGGTAGACATTCACATTTTAAAAAAAAATCACGCTGAAGTAACCGTCTACACATGAAGACTTGAAAAACATATAGTCAATCAGTTTGTCGAACCACTACCACTTTTAAAATGTAACTACAGTACTTGGTGATAAATGTATTATTTGTATATAGGAGAGCAACAGGCTTGCATCCCAATCCAATTATGTTGTCAGTTTGTTTCTGTTTGTTTCACTTGGCTGGCTGTTTCATGACTGCCTGCCTCTTTCTGTCTGTCGCCACGAACAACTTGTCAAAGAGACAGGAATTTGGCAACGGTGTGTGTTCTCTCCGAACGCTTTAAAACGGGGTGGAGGTGAAAGATGGACAGAAAAGGAGGGCACGGGGAGATGACGATGATGATGGAGGAAGAGAGGAAGATGTGAGGGGAGACAAAAAGAGGAGAGGTGAAAAGACCAGGCCTGTATGAAAGGGTGACACAGCGGGGGAAGCCTTTAGTGAAGAAACACCTCCTTCAGTCCTTATAAAACAGCTCATTGTCTCCCCTGGGTGAGGGACATGGGAATGTAGTTAAACCAAAGCCCTAAATGCGCTGGAATTGCTCTAAATGTTTGTTACGGACCCGACCTCCCGCAGTATACTCCCATAAATAACAGTGGTAGTGTGTTTGTGTGCGTGCGTGCGTCTGTCTTTCTGTGCATGTGGATGTGTATCCCCATTTGAGTGTGTGCACGTGTGTTTCCATGGCCTTCTTCACCTTTTCGTATGCGTGCGTGCCTCAGTTTTGCCAATTTTAGTTATGTTTTGGTCATGGGCTGCAGCGGCGTGATACTCTCGTCATCGCATCTTAACCACGTCATTCGGTTCAGAGCGGGACTTACAGGAAGGGCACGGCGCTTCCTCCTGCTCTTTGAAGCTGATGTGCGTCCACCCCATAATGCTGGACTGCAGGACATAGCAGAGATTGCTCCTCTTCCCACGTGACCAAATAAAGACATTTCTGATGCCCCTGAGAGCCCGGTGGTTTCCAGTGTTATTTTTTTGGGGGGGAGAACAATGACTTAACTATTGAAACAGGCCTTTTAGCACACTGGGTACTATTACTCATTGTGCCTCACTATAACTATCCTTGATTCTTTTGCGTGTTTCAACAAGAGTGATGCATATTGTCAAAATATTAATCTAGTATAATGGGTTTTTGTGGCATGGATGTCAGAGAAATATCGCATTTCTGTGTATTTCACTTGCTCTTCTAAGTACACTTGAATGCTCAATGATGAAATGAACAAATAAATCAAAGCTACAGTTATATGATTGTGTTTAGGTTGTGTGTTTTTTTCTTTTAAGATGACCTTCAAGATGGATTCACAGGGACAAGTTGTTTGTTGTGGCTGTTTTATTACAGAGGCAGGCCAGAACGCCTGTTGTTCTTGATAGGTAGGATTGATTAACTCTCAAAACACACACATGCACATCTACCATCCACACAACCAGCCCTTTGAATCAACACTACAGTGTGAAAACCAAGTGTTTTTTTCTTAGATTGATAGTGGGGCAGTGAAATCAGCCTTGAAAGTGCTTTAAGGCCTGGTAGTAGGGCAAGGGGCTAAGAAAATATGCAAAAAATGATCAGGTTGTTAAACTGCTAGTTTCACGGACAGTACGGGCAAATTAGGAAGCCATATAGCTGTCACAGACACTAGGCGAGAATTATGGAAACTGTACACCTCTTGACCTTTTCAGAGTGGTGCCGGAGGATGATTTTCAGCTTGACTTTAGTCGACTGCATATTTTGTTTACGAGCTAGCAGGAAGCTACAGTTGCAGAGGAAGAAGTGGTCTGACGAGGGGTGTGGCACTCGTAGCATAGCTTCGTGCCCTGGAGGCTTGCAACTGGCCACCTGAGGTGTCATTCAGATTCAAGGGCTAATGTTTATTAGGACAGGATTGTTAGTATTAGTGATAAGTATTAAGCTGAAATATTAGTGCCACACGATAATGTATGCTAAACTTCTTCTTCGGCAATAACCTACATTAGCCACACATCACATCCCCCTCACACCGTTTTTCCTTTCTCGTTCTCCTGCTATCCCCCAAACCTCCAGTGTCTCAGTGGACTTCTTACCTTTCTCCTCTCCTCTTCGGTGTGGTATCTGAGGTAACCCTAGAAGTGTGTGACAGAGCCCCGTTCTTTCAGGAGGAGAGGGCGCGCTGGCAGGAGACAGCTGTTAATCAAATAGTCAAGGATGAGCTGTTTCTTTCTTCCCATCTTAAGTGGATCTCGCTCACTGCTGTGGTCACAAAGGAGTGCCTTCCCCTATCCCCACCCCAGTCTACGTGCCTGAACCTAGACACAGCTTCCCCTTGCCTCTGTGGACCTCTCCTCTCTCTCCGTGCCTCTTCGCCTTCCTCCTCTGTTCATAGCTATACTTCTGTGCTAACAATGATAGCAGGGTCCATTGTAGACAGCCAGTTGGTTTTGTGACGAGGACATTGAGGACATGTGATGAGGACATTCCCCTCCACTCATTCCTCTCTACTTATGAGGCCTCTCACCCCCATGAGTTTGAGCTCGAGTTTTTTACTGCTTGACATGCATGGTTTACATTACGTTTACATACTTATGGGTAGGCTCTGTAAAGCCTATATTGGACCTACTCCATGGGTGTTATCTTCTCAGACCAACTCCTTTTTATCTTGATATAATGGCCTCTTTTCACTTTATTTGTATTTATTTTTTATTGACCGCTGACCAGATCAGTTTGGGCATTATTCAGAATTTTTTTTATTTTAAATATATATATTATTATATATTTGATTTACTATACTATATATACTATATATGCCTGCCTTGTGACTGTGATCACAGGCTGATTGTATGTTCCTTTGAATGGCCTGCCAGTGTGTGCCTGCTGGCCACAGCTGCCATGTGGCGCTGCGTTTAACAGTAACACCGGCACAGTGTGCCATAACTCTGGATTAGAGGTAGTGCCAAGATAGGCCTGTCACTGCACACCCATTCTACTGACTAATGGATGAGTCCACAGGACCCCTTCTATGGTGTGATAGATGGGGCTATTGGTGAGGTAGAGGGGGCACTCCTCCTCTTTTCTTTTGTATTTGTGGCGATGTGTGTGCAGTCATGTTCCTGCCTGTGTGTGCGTGTGGCAGTGGAACCTAGAGGCCAAGGCTGAGGGTAATTTCATTTGTCTGTGCAGAGCCAGACGGCTTAATGTCCGTGGGACCTCTGCGCTGAACCGGGCCAAAATGAGACGTTTGAAACCAAGTGCTGTGAAATGTTCAGTGGTAATGCTTCTGATGTCTGGGTTTGCTTTTAGCCCGAGGGAGAGAGAGCCAAGCCATTGCTGGTGTCACACCGCACTGCCTTCCCAAAAGCGTTCTTTTTCAGTGCAGACAAATGGCGTTGAGTGCCATGCTAACATTTTACCTCCATTTGACCAACTTGCATGCACTGGGTGTCCTGCAATACCAAAAGGTGTGCACTTTTCGCAGATTCCTGCAATACCACATTTAAATGAACGTGCTTGCCATTTCTATAATTAAGTCAGCTTTGGGAACCTGAATTTAGGCATTTGGTCAATGTGAATCGTGAATGTCAAAAACCCTTTCTACCCTTGTCAGGATTAATCTTTGTATTCTTTCAGGGTTTCTCTTGGTGTTCTATTAGACTGCGCCATTATCTGACACTGTTCTGACCTGCATCATGTCAGTGAGTTTTGGGTATTAGGGTCAGATAAAGCGCTATAGATATCGCTCCGCTTTCAGAAATAAAGGTCAAGGAATGTACCTAAAAGGTTACAAATGCTTGTCGTGCCACATATTGGCATTCAGTTACATTATTGATAGATTGTGCTTGCATGTGAGAAAAAATGATAAATAAATGGTGCTTGATCATTGCAGAAAGATTTATACTGTAGAGTTTCTCTATACACATTCTACCTCTTCCAATAGCTTTATGCAAGGTGGATTTAAATCTCACACTTTCACGTTACATAGCTGGGGTGTGTATGTATTAACACCAAGGTCAAAAATGGTCTTGAAATTATGCTGTTTTGATAGATGGTGTATCCCTCTTACAAAGAGGCGTTAGCTGGATGCCTATCAGGTACTGTCTGTCCTGTGTGACGAGTGATGGTGTTTACATGCACATGGCTTCAACAAGATAGGAATGTCATAGTCATTTCACATTGACATCTCCCTTAGGCTTGACTGACAATCAGTTTGTTAGGGCCAACTGTGTTGTGCTGTCCCAAGTGCACGCTGTAAAATGTCATAAGCTAGTTTTATGCCAAGAGGCTTTATAGTATTCTTTGACGTTTATAGGATGGAAAGCAGAGAAGATTTTGATTGTTTTATGGGGTTTGTGTGTGGGCGCATCGCTGAATGTGTCTCCATTGCACTGTTTAGGTGTATACAGTGTCATCGGTTTAAATATTTACTGTTGTTGCTGATGTATGGGGTTCGGCAGTTCAGAGGAGCATTGTAGATATGAATGTATAACAGAACCGTTATATCATCCGGCACGACTGAAGCACGGCGTGATGCACGCACGGCATGATAATTAGCTCTCGCATTAGAAATGCCACGCTGACTCAAATCATGTTTTGTTATGAAGACTGTCATTTACCGAGCACACTTTATGAAATCACCACCCTGGTGTTTGTTTACTTAGTCTCCACTGTCATGACAACAGTAGAGACTCTGCTTCTACGTTTCTGAGTCACCCCTGAAAAGGCAGTCCTTTCTCTCTCTCTCTCACTCACTCACTCACTCACTCACTCACACACACACACACACACACACACACACACACA
>JAODLI010068177.1:0-14479 GCA_027575585.1 Percopsis omiscomaycus
CCCCCCCCCCCCCCCTCCAAGGATTCAACAGAGTCTCTGCTGAACCCCTGGAGAACATGTCCACCTCGCACACAGAACTGAACCAGCACCCTGGTCTTCCAGATGAATTACCTTCTCTGGCATGTGGTTATCGTTAGAATATCTGGCCATCAGCTCGGTGTCCTCGGTGTCCTGGTCTCCATGGGCCTGTCCCACTCCATTCACCACAACCTACACAGACACACAGTAAAAATACTGCCGTGGTTTGGGGAATGTAAAAGTGTGTGTGCATCTAGGTGGCAGACAGAAGTCAAGGAAACCAAAGCAATGTTTGAAGGACGTTCCTTTAAGACAGTCTAAACAATCCTGCCTGACAAACCAATATACAAACTGAGGTTAGTGTACATAAACAAATAATGGGTGGCGTACACACGCAAATGAACCCAGAATCCCTGTTCGTCCAAACGGATTCATCCGGTACACGATGGCCCTAGCATACTGTACCTGTACTCTTCAACCCAGATCATCTCTGGATGCCTAGTGCCCCCATTAGATCTTACGTGACATGAAGTGTAAATGTGTTCCATCTGACTGTCTATTAATTGTAAGTCGCTTTGAATAAAAGAGTCTGCTAAATGCTGAAAATGTAAATGTAAATATTGGTCTACAAGGGGAGAATGCAGAAGTGAGGCAGTGAGCACTTCACCATAAGTAACGCAACAATGGGGTAACAAAAGAGCTTCAGGCCTGTGTCACATTTCCTTCTTTGTGTTACACCGAACTAAATGAAAAGAGAAGCGAGTTTCTGGATTTGGGGGATTCGCAAGCTATGAACCACAATTTTTGCTTAACAAATGTAGACTGGCCAAGATAATAAAAACAAACAAATATTCCGACCCCACCTTGGAACCACTGGTCCACAGTGTGTGTGTGTGTGTGTGAGAAAACGGGTGGGGAGAGAGGGGCAGATGGAGAGCGCATACGAGGACATAATGACAGGGTTGTGTGTACAGTGCCTTAACCCCATCTTTACCATCACTTCTCCATGCATGCTAGCCTTATGTGCGTTTGTGCTCGGATGCGATTGGACAAAGATTTGGTAGGACCAACACACACACTTACCGGAATCGGGTAGAAATCTGCACCATGTTTACTCTCCTCTTCATATTTGCCTGAGTCCCCGTTGCTGTCCATTGACTTTAAGTTGTTTTTCCCTACTCCCATGCTTCTTCGCTCCTCGTCGTCGTCGTCACTTTCTCTCTCCGTCGCTCGTTGGTCGCTCTCTGGTAAGAACACTGAAGCCGATCCCTTCAGTCTGACTTCATGGTCCAGGGCTGCTTTAGCTACTGTGAAACAGAGAGGGGGAAAAGGCATCAGCTTTGTCCAACGCCTATTAAATGTCAGCGCCTAGCAACTGAGATGCCTCTGAACACTCATACAAGTTGGACACTAGTTTTATCCAAGCATAAAACACACTGGCATGTTGAGAGATTTAACGACATGGGCTGCAACATCAGCATTTGCACTAATCTAGGGCGTATCCACTGCACTATGTGACAACAAGTGTCCCACAATGATTTGTGCCTCGACATCAGTGACAGTGAGGTTACAGTAAATTGGTAGATATCATTTCTAAAATAAAAAGCTACAAAAAATATAAAATGTTTTTACCTCCAAGATAGAAGCTTCTTCGGGGCTAGTCACTTCAGCTAGGATAAACATGTTTTGAATTCAGTAGGACTGTGATGAAGACCTACGTTCCCGGGGTCCTCGTTACAGAAAAATATCCTAACTGCATGTCCCATCTTAAGATCTTAAGTTTCAAAGATAGGACAATTCCTAAACTCATGGCTTTGCCCTATCCGACCTCAAACTTCCCATCTTAAGAAATCCTAACTATAACTGTAAATTCGATTTTACAATCGGCAGTTGTCCTGTCATGCCTCTCTCTCTTTGATTAGAATGTACCAGTAGGCTGCCCGAGATGGACAAGCCATAATATCAACGGCTCTCACCGCTATTACAGACAAGTCTAGTGGGGCAGGATAGTCTAGTGGTCTGGGTGTTGGACTCCCAGCCGGAAGGTCGTGGATTCGAGCCCCAGAGGTGGCCTACCTGCAAGTATCCTTGAGCAAGATGCCTAACCCCTAATCTGCTCCATGTAATAGCAGCATGTAATTGTAAGTCCCTTTGGATAAAAGCGTCTGCTAAATTACCCAATTGTAATAAGTCGATCAAATTCAAAATTAAATCGTCTTGGAAGTCGATTTATACCCATTATTACATGGTCCAGGAACTAGCCTTTCAATCATTACATTTCTGTGTTCATGTTAACCAACTATAACAGTTTACAGTTATATTTAGGATTTATTAAGATAAGATAGGAGGTCAGAGATAGGATAGGACACAGCCATGAGTTCAGGAATTGCTTCAGTAATGGAAGATACGTTTTAAATATAGGAAAAGTCCTATATTTAAAACTTAGGTTAAGATGGGACAAGCAGTTGGATATTTTTCTGTAATGAGACCCCTGGAGAGGAAATTTGTGGTTCTGGCGGCACCAAGCTTGTGCCGATTGGCAGATCAGATCGCATATCGACTATTGAAGGGATGATTGACTATTGTTTTTTCCCTACACTGATTTTAAGGCAATTTTAACTAACTTACTATCAGAACCAAGATGTTATAAAAATAATCTCTAGAATCTGCTCCCTACTGTGCGTTTAGAGATGTTTCTGGTGGAGTGGCACATCCGCCCGCTGAGCCCCGTAAATCAGCACCAGTGACCAGGGAATTGCTGTCCATTTTCCATGGACCTGACCCCCTGCATGTCTGTTCTTCATACGCCTGCTCACCAAAACTTTGCTCTGTGCTCCATAGGAGAGTAGTTAATGTTATGGATATGATTTGTATTGTGATATTAGAGATAAGATAACGTTAAACGGAACATGATGTTGTGATATTGTCGGACCAAGCAGTCTCAGCGCCTTGTGGGCATGTCGGCTTTTTCTGTATGTGAGACCATGTGCCAGAGTACTTTGGAATTAGCTATCTTTATATCTGCTCTTCTACATGCACAAACTGTTTCACAAGCACATTCATGTAATTAACATATTAGCTGAAAATAAATGTTTTTATATGCCTTGAACATTAAACCCAAGACTACAATAACGGTCCTCCCGAGTTTTTCTATCGGAACAATAAGATTAAGAGATCCCATCCCATGGCATATCGGCAATCTCGCGTAGCCACGATTGGACAATATGAAAATAGAAACGATCGCCCAACCCTAGGTGGCACTTACAACTCAATCGAGGAGCGTGCCTTTAAACGTCAGAGAGACCAGAACGGAGAGTAAAGGACAACATGTAGGACTCAGCGACGCAGAGGGGAGTGGGGACGAGGAAGATGATGAGTGTGTGTGTGTGTGTGTGAGAGAGATTCACCCTGCAAGAATAATTGTTATGATTCAGTTGTGAGAGAGACTTGTGTTTGTATGTTTTCAGATGCCAACTATGGTAAAACAAGGACTTGGAACTGCGTCTGTCACCCCAAGACCCGCCCCCTTGGCTGACCACTCTGGCCAACTTTCACTCAAGCTTTTCTCTTTCCTTCTATTATTGACACTCACTCACAGATTACTTACACAATGCCTCGCCCCATTTCCAGTACGCTACTGACTGCCAGGGTTTTAGGATCTAGGGTATTATTTGTGATTAAATTCCTGAGCAACATTCCGACTATTATGAAGAATAATGGTCGCCATGGTGCCTGAGCTCCAAAAGGCAGTGTGTGAGCATGGCCTTTTCTCACCAGCTCTCAAGACTCAAAGCAAGCAGCCGCGGTTTTATAGGTCCAGAGAATCAATAGGAACACACACAGAGCTGGGTAGCAGCTAGCCTGCCTAGCTTTCATCTATTCTAATCTCTACCCAGGCACACGCCATAATAAAACCTTTATAGAAATTGTATTAGTACTGCCTTCTCTAGTCTAGTCTGGCTTGTCAGCAAACGGCGCACCACCCCCCGTAACACCCCCCCTGCCCTTCCTGCAGTGTTAGGTGTTGGGATGGGTGCAATACCTAGCTGACACATCCCATCGCTCCTCTCCAGCTGGGCGGCTGGGAGCATCTGTGTGGGAGGGGTGACAGGTGGGAGGGGAGGTCGGAGAGAGAGACAGGAAGGAAGGGAGAAAGAGAGAGAGAGAGAGAGAGAGAAAGCAGAGAGGTAAGGGAGGGGGAAAGAAGAGGGAGGTGAGACAAGAGTTAAAGTGACAGTCAGTAATTGATCACGAGCACACGTTGACATGACCCATGTTGCTGATCGGCTGGAGAATTTATTGAGGGATCAACCAACCAATGACGTCGCCCCACTCAAAACCCCATCCATCTATCCATTTATGAAATCCTGTGTTCCTGACAAGAGAACCAACTGGTGGATTATATGGTGACATCATCTAACAGTATACTGCCATTTTCCATACAAGTCATTTAAGGATTAGTGAACAGTAATCAACCTGAATAAGGCAAAGCATTTTTAAGGCAAGCTGAGCCTCAGAGCCTCAATGGAGTGTGGATCCCAGCAACCTCTTGGTTACTATATGCAAATCACTGCACATCATTTAGAACATTGTTCCATTACGGTGCAACGCTGCTGTGCAACAAACAATCTCACCCAAACAAGAATATACACTGTTGTTGATAATTTCATACAGCGGAGATCGCCAGAGCTCTAAACTGAACTGTTTGATTTTGGTGACAAAATGTGGGAAAGATGGGGAAATGAGGTCCACACCAAAATTGGCCAGAAACCCTCATTGACATCAGCAACATTATTAGGCAGCTGCGAGATTCAGAGGTTATCTAATGTGTGAAAAAAAGTTATTACCAGTTAAGTAGATGGTGACACATGTACTTGTGCATATCCCTAGCGCTAATGCCAGAAGACGTCGTATCTGAAGAGACAGGGGACTGCTCTCTGTGTTAACCTATGTGGAGAGCCAGCAATAGAAATAAGGGAAAGCAGAAATAAAAAACATGAGAAACAAAAAATATAATTGTAACTGATCCCAGAATAGCCACGCTGGCAGACAGTGTTATTGCCTGAAATGATAACCATGGCAACTAAATTTCTGTATTCATTTTGGATCCAGAAATTGCTGCAGTGTTTGTAAAATTCCACTGTTTAAGATTGTGTCATGCCAGACATTTTCGTGTGCATACCCACAAGTGCTTCTGTACTGCTAAAGTTGAGGGTATGTCTGTTACGTTTTATCCCGTCAGGCTACTTCTTGGCTGAGTCAGAGCAGACGAGTAAACTGGCTCATTTCCCCGTCTGGGAAAAGAAAGTGCCATCATCTTATGTAGCCTATGCAATATATTTATTGTATTTCGTGGTTTTC
The DNA here is from genome assembly GCA_027575585.1 of Percopsis omiscomaycus. Lineage (NCBI taxonomy): Eukaryota > Metazoa > Chordata > Actinopteri > Percopsiformes > Percopsidae > Percopsis > Percopsis omiscomaycus. The sequence continues at coordinate 5,380 of JAODLI010068177.1, forward strand.
AGTATTATCATAATTATCGTCTGACGCTCATACAGTAATGCTCTATTGTGGCATATTGTGGTCAACCGTATTACTAAAATTTTAAATTAAATTTGCACCTCACATCATTTGACCAACACTAACAAGACATAAGGCTTTAAAACGCCTACAGGTACTAAACTGAGAAAGATCAAATGGGATCAAATGGGAAGAGGGATTACAAAACTACATGCCCCATTTCCAACATTTTCCATCCAGTAATCTTGCATGTCAAAAGAAGACAAGAGTTATCTACATGTAATGACTGATTAGTCATAGTGTTGTAACCCTGCAATCTACAATGTTGTTGTCATACCAGAAATATTATAGTAGAGACAGATCACTTAAAGAATCCTGAATATAACTATATGGGAGAAGTCTAGGCTTGTGGTGAAATGATGTGCTGAATAATTAATGAACATGATTGTTTTATACATTCATGTGTATGGTTAATATTAAGTAACCTTGTCAGTCCAATTCTGACAATATTGTGATTATAGCCTACCCCATATCAGTTGTAGACGGCCTCATATAATTGTACTGTAGCGGCTGCGAATTTTATAGACACATCTGCTAGTAGGCTATAACCTCCATTCATGAAATAATACCGTGCTTGTGGATACATGACTCTGGTGACAAGCTTCAGCAAAACGTCACACCCCTGTTCTGCCATTCCGGATGTCTCTTTTACACAGACATTGTTCTGAACTACCTCAGATGCCGGCACAGAGGTGGAAAAACATGAACCCCCATTCCGCTACAATAAAAATCATAGCTTTTTACACTGTAAAAGGAGTTAGATTTTACAGGTGACATGCAGTTTTTATGTCCCGTTGACAATTGAAAGTGCAGTTGTGGCCAGTCTCTTCTATAATGTCTCTGGTCATACTTACATTTCTGTTACTGGAAGCTTGGGCCGCTACAACTAGATTATTGTATAGTTTGTTATAGGTACATATAGATACATTGAAATAGTATTGATTTTGGATCCTCCAAGAAACAATAGTCAGTTAGAAAAGGTTGTGGGGGTACTGCTGAGCTGCAAGTGGAGTAGGACGCGAAGTTGGAGGCTCCTGCTGATTTCGATTAAAATTGTAATTAACTTGCGCTTTTCGATCATACAATAGATTTTTGACTTATTCTACTAAATTTTGTGTTTGCACATTTAACTTTGTGGTGCGTTAAAATGTCTGGGAAAAACACGAAAGCTCGTGGTACTATTCAGACACAACTGAGGCCTAGTGTGCGCGTTGTGAGTGAATCGCCTTCTTGCCCGGAATCCGCATCGCCGCACTGTGATTCTGACTTCGCCGCCCTCAGGCTTAAAAAGGAGGACATCGCCGATATTTATTTTAAAAAAAAAGAACGAAAATTCCAATATTTCCAGGAGACTCTCTGGGATGCGCTGTCGACTATCAAGCTTGCCCTGCAAGCTGGTTAGTGATAATGTTGCTACCGATGCTACTATATCAACACTGTTGGGGAAATGGAGCACGCTCTCTCCGGTTGCGCCGATGCCATAGCTCAGATGAAGACTACTATCGAGTCTCACTGCGACCGTAACCAAATTAGAGGATAAATATGAGGATTTGTAGTCTAGGTCATGGCGCAATAATGTTAGGATAGTGGGAGTTCCAGAGGGCCCTGACACCGTTACAACTGCTGCTGTAGTGGCCTTGCTGAAAGAGGTGTTTGGTCTGGAGAAGGAGCCGGTTTTGGACCGGTCCCACCGGACCCTTCAGCCTAAGCCCAAGCCTGGCGAACGACCACGAGCTATTGTGTGCAGATTCCACTATCCCAGTGAGTGTTGACATATTACGCCGCGCGAGAGAGCTCCAGCGGATTAAAGTGGGGGATTTGACCATTTCCGTTTTCCCTGACCACACAGCCAAGATAGCCCGGGTTCGGGCCGCATTTAACGAGGTTAGGCGTCAACTTCGTGGCATTGAGGGTGCTCGCTATGGAATATGGAATTCGCCCAGCTCGGCTTTGCATTACATATAATGGTGTTCAGAAAGATTTTGTTTCAGCGGAGGAAGCAGGGGACTATGTCAAATTCTTGACATCGGGGTGAGCTACATCACCTACACAGCGGCGTCTTTTTCACTCTCCCTTTCATTTATTTTTGCACTCAGCCTTCCAGCTCTACAGTAGTCAAGAGTTTCATTTGTAATATTGTCGTTGCATTACTTTTACTCCTCTTAAATCTATCTCTGTAAGTATGTGGTTCTCTGTTTTGATGACTAGGTTAGAGTTTCTGTTTATTTAAATGTATTAAGTGTTTTTTCCTCAGCTTTACGTGCTACACTGTTACATTATTTGTAACAAGTCTTGTTATTGTGCGCAGACTTTATAAGACTTGAAGTCAGTAGGGGCCTTTTCTCCTACTGGAACCTTTTTTTGGTAAGACTTTTTGGTTAGTTCAGCTTACTCTCCTAGTTGTTTTCACATTGTGGACAACTTTTGATTACTGTGGGAAACACTGCTGTCTCCCTTGTTCTTTTGTTTTATGGAGACTTTGGTGTGTGTGTGTGTGTTTTCCGGAAATTATTCTAAACTCTTATCAATTAACCTTCAGGACAACAACTTTCCAAAGTAGATATTTAATATAACTTGCCGCAAGGGAACAGTTTACATGGTGCTGTTCAGTAAAATGTTCAATGTATCACAATATTGAAAAGGCTTTTATAGAAGAGGCCCCACCCTTGGAATGGGGTGGCGCATAATTAGTTTTTAATGATTAGTCATCTTTAGCAAATGCACAGGATATTGTAAACGTGGGGTGAGTCCAAGTTCATTGGATTTAAGAAATGTGACTAAAGGGAAAATTAACTAAAGGCAATCTCTAGTTGCACTCTCCCAGTTAATATTTTGCTACAAGGGTCAACTAAACTTAGCTTGGAAGGCCATGACCTGAGAATCACCTCTAGGTGCAGACCTTGAAAAGAATGCATCCTGTTCTTTTCTCACAGCAAGAACAAAAGGTTATAGGGATTACATCAAGCAATCCTAAAAGGATTTGGATAATAAAGTATGTTTTTCCAACAGGGGGATTGATTCTTTTTTTATAGACAGTACTCTTAACTCTTGTGTAATTTCTTCTGACTATTTGGGTATTGTAATTTCTGACCATGCACATCAGCTACGGCGACAGGCCACTTCCTGTCTCATACCCAGTATTAAAAATTATAAAAAAGGGACGTCAGTTGTTTTTCAATACCCGTACACTCTTTAAAATAATTTATTCAAAACAGTCGGCTGAGCTCCCAAAGATTGCCATTTGTTTAGATGCTGAAAAAGAAAAGAAGCATTCGACAGGGTTGATTGGGAGTATTTGTTTGCAGTTTTGAGGAAATTCGGATTCGGGGATAAATTTATTTCTTGGATTCGCCTCCTTTATTCATCCCCTAAAGCCAGGGTTCATACGAACGATATTTATTCTGATTATTTGGCTCTCTGATGTTGCCACGGCTGCCCTTTATCCCCTCTGCTGTTTGCGGTCGCTATCGAGCCTCTAGTGTCTATACCATTAAGATATTCCCACTCGTTTAAGGGAATAGTCCGAGACGATGTAGAATAAAAATCATCGCTATATGCTGATGATTTATTATTGTATGTAAGCGATCCTATTGCCTCTATGCCTGCTGTCTTAGGTGTTCTGGAAACCTTCAGTTTTGTTTCAGGTTATAAATTAGCCACCGTTTTCCCGTCAATACTGCAGCATTTTCTCTCCAACAGTCAGATCTACCTTTTCAATTTAGTCAGTCAGGGTTTAAATACCTAGGTATTAAAGTGACACGTTCTTTATCTGATCTTGTATCAGCTAATTTCGCGCTGCTTATCTCAAAAGGTTAAATCCAACATTCAAAGTTGGGGTAACCTCCCCCTTTCTCTAATTGGCAGGATCAATGTTGTCCAAAGTTCCTCTTTTTCTGCGTAAATCATTCTTCGATTCATTGTATTTGTTCTTTTATCTGGGGGAGAAGCCACCAAGTGTTCATAAAACTTTATTGCAGAGATGTAGACTTAGTGGAGGACTTGCATTACCCAATTTTGACTGTGCTGCGCACATCCATAAACTTTGCTACTGGGTTAAATCTCCTGGATCTTCTTGGTGTAGCTTGGAACTATCATCTTGTAGGGAATCCTCTATACCTGCTTTACTTTATTCCTCTCTATCAGTGTATATAGTGTTTTGTTGGTAATCAAGTTGTCCTTAACACACTTAAGATTTGGTATCAATTTAGATGGCGCGTTATTTAGGTGCCTCCTCTTTGGGTCCTTTAAGCAACAACCACTTATTTCCTCCATCGTGTTTGGACTCTACATTTTCAGTGTAGTATGACAAGGGCATTAAACAATAAAAAAAATCTTTATGCTAATGGTATCTTTGATAGCTTTGCCAATCTCATCTACATATGGCCTCCCTGTGACGCATCTGTTTTGTTATTTTCAAAGTCAAACTTCTGTTTCTAGATGTTTTCCTAATTTCCCCTCTGCACCTCCTGAACAGGCTTGGGAAAGCTTGTTTTCCAACAATCCACAGAAGAGAGGATTGATCGCTAGGATATATGATTTTATTCTGGCGTTGGGTAGTTAGTCGAGTACCAAAATGAAGAATGCGTGGGAAATGGAGTACAAATAAGTGAAGAGTGTTGGGAACGTGCTATGGGTAGGATACAGTCTACCACTTTTTGTGCTCGTCTCGGACTCATCGAGTTTAAAGTTGTACACAGAGTCTATTTGTCGAGACTTTCTATAATATATCCAGAAGTAGAGGACAAGCGTGATAAATGCCATGGCTCTCCCTGTCATCTTGGCCAGATGTTTTTCTTTTGCCCTGTTCTATGGTTTTTGGACTGGTTTCTTTTCCATCATGTCCACTATTCTTAGAGTAGATTTAAAACCTTGCCCATTCATTGCTATATTTGGGATTTCTGATGCCCCAGTTCCATTACGCTCGATACAAAAAGATATTAGCGCTTTCACATCCCCAATAGCAAGACGTTCCCTACTGTTGCATTGGAAGTCTTCTAAATATCCATCCATCTCCCAGTGGCTAAAGGAAGTGACTTTTTTTTTTCTTCAAACTTGAGAAAATAAAGTATATGATGAGGGGTTGTACTGACAATTTATTTTTATAAATGGCAACCCCTTATTTCATATTTTATGGAGTTACAGACACTTCCCATTTGAATTTGTGTGCCTGTTGGGTTTTACAATATATACACATAACCAGGTATAGGTATTGGTTAGCCATGATGAGCCGGGGTGGGGTGGTGGGGGTTGTTTCGTGGATTGTACTCTTTGATTTTGTTTTCCTTTTCTACACTATGTATGTATGTATGTATGCATGCATGTATGCAGGGTCTGAAATTAACTTTTTGACTCACCGGCCAAGGTGGCCGGTAGATGAAAAAAATCCACCGGCCAAGCATATTTTTTACCAGCCAAAATATTAAATTGCCTTTTTGTGTCACATATACATTTGTTTCAGTATTTCATTGATATAATAAAGGTATTATGTTGACTACAATACAATAAAAAGTGTCCAGAGCAGCATTTGAAGCAAAAATTATTTTAATATATTGATCAGCGGTTAATAACCCTGCATGTATGTATAAAAAAGAAATGAGAATGTATTGTTGCTAGGTGACAGGAGGCTTGTTTTCTTTTCTCAATAAAAACATTTTGGGAAAAAAAGAAAAGGTTGTTTACTGTACATGAGTCATCTTGTCTTGGTTAAGTATGTTTAACTGCATGCACAGCTGCATGACCAGACAGGATGGGACTGATGATGCAGGGGTGTGGAGAGAGATAATAAAAACACATGCATGGTCACATTTACATTTGTCATCTTGCTTCGAGTAAGCCAGAGGTGAATGGAGAAAAAAAAAAGAAGGTCCTTTAAGGACACTGATTTGTTTCTTTTTAATACTGCAGGCCCGGTTGGGTTTAATTCAAACAAACCTGCCCACTTCAGAATATAGGTTGTCACAGTAACCTAACTGGGCTTACTCTGATCTTTGTATCCAATTTTTTTTAAATCCTTTTGATTTGTGAATTATGTGGTGTCCCCCATGTTTTCCGGTAGTTTTGAATTTTAAAATTCTTGTAGTGTGCACAAGGCTCACATGAAGTGAGACCAGCAAAGCGTGACCACCCTCTCTAGTACCTCGTTCTTAACACACTGAAAGCATCAAGGTCATCCGTCAAGAGGTCACTGACATTAGGGATGCAGAGGGAACAGATTGAGGATCTGTCATTCCCCCCGGGCATAAAAGCTGATATCTCTAAAACACACACAGTTGTTCAAATCATGTATATTCACAAGTCTTCTTTTTCGAACTAGTTTGTTCTGTTTAGATAAAGATGGTCCAATAACCTGCAAAGGATTTGATTGGCACCACCTCTATCACAAACAACTTTGAAAGGATAGTTTCCAGACTGATGCTCAGAGCACATCAGCACAAATTGAACAGATCTCACCTGTGAACTCAATATAAAAAAGGATATTCTTTAAGTAAATAACCAAACTATTTTCTAGAGAAGGTTTGTGCTTCTCCATATTACAATTAACAGTAAATACAGCAACACAATACTGGGTTAATCAGGAAGTGTTAAAGCAATATTTTATTATTCAAAGCATCTGTTCTCTGGGCAATTTAAAAATGTTCACACAAAGTTCTTTTCTAGTCCAAATATTGATTTATTTGTGTCATAACTCAAGAAGGGGGTGGATTTTCCCGAGGTCTACTTAAATACCATGACTCACACTTGTAACCTTCAAACAGCAGGATGTACAGAGTGCTAACTGATTATTCTGGAGGTTAAATAAAAGGAAGGCACTGATCAACATGGTACGCCTGTGCTTATCCAGTCTCTTGATGCGTTGAGAGACAACACAATTATTGTAGAGTCAACGTAATGTGCTTGTTTACACACTTTTTAAATCTCGTGCCATTATCAGCAGGGGGCTCTAAGGTTTCTAAGGCTAGAAGAAGATATATTAGTAAATAAATGGATGCAGTCAAATGCCATTTTGAACTGAGAGGCCAAAGAAAGGCCAAGCTTTCTTCGGCAATTCCAGAATGTTCTCACTGTACAACCACACAGCAGGGCCTTGGGAGCTATGAATGGGCAATGAAGGTTGTAAACATAAAACACGGTTTTGCTTTTGTTTTTCGGCAAAGGTGTATACCTAGGCGGTGATTGAGCTTACTGAACAGATTCCATTGAAAAGCAGAGTTCTGCAATGTCTGTGGGTGTCTTAGAGGGTAACCAGAAAGGTCTACCTCCTTGTGGCATTTTTTCTATCAAGTTCTGCAAGCATGCTGAAGGCGGTGTATTTATTGTTTGTAGCTGATGAAATCCCCTCAGATACACCCCTACCTCCACAGTCAAGAAGGAAAAAACACTTCCCATCGCTGTACAGCAACCTTAGTTAATTTGTTTCCTAGTGACATTCAGAATGCTTAACTTACGATACACAAAGCAAACATCAGTTGAATTAAAAAGGAATCAAGCTACTCAGTTACCCAAAAAGTGGGTAAACACGGGGGAAAAAAGTGTTTTCATTTAACTCTATTACAACACTACATTAACTTAAACAGGCCGAAGGCCGTTTATACAACACAGCATGTTTAAAAATCTGCACGACAGGGTTGTGGTTTAACAGTTCTGTAATAGGTCATGTTAATGTTATTACAATAGAAAAAATGTGATTACTTATTGGGACTGCATGATTAATAACAAAAATTAAAGAATTAAACATATGCCCAGTTTTATTGGAAGAAAGAAATAAAAATAAAAAAGTCTATTCAAGTCTCCCACACATTCCTAAACTAGATTAGGCTATTACAAAAGTCCTTTTAATATTAGGCCTGAAGGACAAGATCTATTTAGTCCAAATACTGTATATGGGGGTCTGTGACATGAAAGAGAGTGCACTCCTCTTCCAGGCTTTATCTAAGTAGAGAGAGAGAGGAAACAAAACACAGGCAGAGAGAGATAAGGAGAAACTACAGTAAATGCATATTTGAATGAGGCAATCTTCAAATGGATGGTCCCTGCTACCATCTGGCAAACCGTACAGGAGCTTATTAACCAGAAGGTTTAGAGACTGGTTATTTCACACCTGACAGGGCTACAGTGTATATACACATATTGTTACCTTTTTCATTTAATATGTATACTAAAAAATGTTTTTTAAGTTTTAAGTTTAATTTTTTATAAATTAATTAATTCTGGCAGGGCCAGTTGTGGATTCTATCTCTATCGATCCATCTATCTATAGTGAATATAATACAAATTTGGAATATTTTAGACAAGAGACATACAGTATAGCAACCACATTAATGCAGTCACTTACAGTGAGTAGCTACTTAACTACAAGCGCAAGGTAATATTCTGTGTCAGAATAAAAAAAAATTAAATCTTTGCCAGGAGTTTAGAGCTATATTAGTCTCTCGGTTCGAGGGGCAGGAAGGCAACGACACCCAAACAGCTGACCTACCTCGGGACAGAACAGGTCAGGCTGCAAGCAAACACAGAAGGCAGACCTGCCTACAGATGGGTGTAATGATTTATAACTAAACTTGCCAGTCAAAAAAACTTTTATCCATCAACGTGGATATGCTTGTTTACAAAAACAATGAATGCGCCAAATGCTGCTAGTAGCATGCTAAACTATGGGTGAAGCAATGGTCATATGAAAACCTGCGTTAACGGCGACATAATTTATGGCGTTAAGAGGAAATTGCATAAATAGATAATAAGATTGCGGTATGCAACTTCAGAGTAGAGGATTGTGAGGTTTATTGCAACTTCGGCAATATCTGCTGCCTTTTACCTTAAAAACACAGCTCTGCTTGCTCACCTAAGCTGCTTCAGTCTACATGTTCCTCTGTGCCCCAGTAGCCTTCAGTGTTGGTTTGTGACGTCTAACAAATCAGGTGCTGTGGGCGGGACATGGCTCGAGACCACAGAGTGGTGACTACAGACCCTAGAGCAGTGGTTCTTAACCTTGTTGGATGTACTGAACCCCACCAGTTTCATATGCGCATTCACCGAACCCTTCTTA
>JAODLI010068188.1:0-14479 GCA_027575585.1 Percopsis omiscomaycus
TTCTTTCTCTCTTTAAAGTACTTCTCTGTTGTTTCCCTCATTGTTAAATAAATACTGTAAAAGACACCAGTTTGTCGGTTACTCATTTGTGGATTCACTTTCTCCCTAGGAAAATATCCAAATTTCCACTACAACTTTACCTTGTGTCTAGTGAATGTGTCAAATTCTGCAACACTATATCCCAAAGATCCATCACCGTAGACTATCCACACCTGAAAAGAAAGTACATACTCTTCTCAAGTCATGAAAATGTAGAAATGCTAAAAGGGCAGAACATGTTAGGGATTTAATACCTCAGATTCTGGGCGACATAGCTTTGCCCCCAGTGCAAAACCTCCTCCAACTCCCAGGGTCCCAAAAGCACCTATTAGGATGTTGAACAATAGGATAGCGTCAACATAGTCTCAGCCTCTGCCACTGTACTATGTCACTTATTAAGCGACTCGTGCTTAACATCTGATACATGGGGCACTGTAAGCATGTCAGCGCTATCAGGAAGTCAGGTAGTGGATTTTCATTGGTTGTTAGCATTGTCACTAACAGGGCTGTAATTCAGGTGCAACGCTTGTCTACTGAAGTTCTGACCACAATGTGCACATTTATTGGTGACAATTTTATTTTATTTTTTTAGGCGTTGTCAGCAGCTGACGCAGTTAGCTAACGGTATGTCCCAGACTTTATGCAAGTAAAGGCTGGCTCTGTGAGACTAACGTCTGTAAAGGCCCGCAGCGGTCCTGACGTGCAAATCGGTCGTCCGACCTGTGTATAGGGGCGAAAGACTAATCGATTCATGAACGTTACTCTTTACAAAGAGTAATGAACGTTACTCTTTACAAAGCTTTTACAGACGGAATCTTGTTCAGCTGTAACAAGTGTACAATAGTGTACAATAGTGCCAAAACTCCATAAGCTTGTGTTTTGAATTCCGTGCTTGTAAATATAGATTTGTTAAGTTAAGATTTGCGAATGTGTAGTTTAATTTCACAAGTCACGCACAAAGAGTTTTCTTTTGTAAGCTTGTAAACTGAATTTCGCAAAGAATAAAGTGCCTTGCAAGTTGAGGGCAAAACCTTCTAACCCCTGACCAATCAGCTCCCTCTATCAAAACCACAGCAAAACCAGTATGATTGGCTGGATCAATCAAGTTGCTGAGCAGGACGAGCCGATGCCCATAGTTAAACACAGTAAAAGTAGTATCAGTGCTCTTCGGTTCAACATTGCCAAATGTCACAAGCTCTTAGCAAGATGATGATGCATGTCCTGTCAATTAAAGTACTGTACAGGGGATTAACTATTGTAAAAGTGGCTGGGGACACAAGTAAGCTGCAGATCGATAAAGTCTGTGTAGTTGTTACCTCCCATTCGGAAGCCTCTGCTCTCACCAATAGTGTAGCATGAACTCAGGGGCGTTATTCATTATAGGGAAAAACATTATGTACTGCATCATGTTATTTTAAATAGATTCGCTTAAAGAATAGATTCACTTCAAGACAAACACTAATCCATAATTAGTTGAGAGCATGCTGTTTTTGCTCTACACTTTGACTGATGCGCAATCCAGCCAATAATACTGTTTTTGCTGTGGTTTTGGCAGAGGGAGCTGATGAACGTGTCGCAAATGTAATTTAATTTCGCAAGCTTGTATGGTATGTAAAATGATTATGCTTGCAAAATGTATTAAAACATTTGCAACCTGTGGTATTTTTCTTACACATCATGATACAAGCTTTCAAAATTAAATTACACATTTGCAAATCTTAACTTGAGGACACAAACCTCAATTTACAAGAAATTCAAAACACTAGTTAATTGAGTTTTGGCACTATTGTAATCCCATATATTAATAGCAAACTTTACATTTGGAGGTCCCAGTGGAATGTAGGAAACATACAATGCCATTAATAAAAGCATTTAATGCACACACTGACTACAATAAACTGCAGCTCATTCACAAAAATCCGCCATAAGCGCATTTCTGTTAGATTCTAACCTGGATCTAGCCAGCGTAGAGGTCCCCTTGGCCTCATGATGTAAGCAGCACTGCCAACAAAATCCCCCCCATCTGCAACAATGATGCTGTCCTCTGCCATCAGCTCATCCACACAGTGGAGTACTTTCAGAGGATTTAAATGGTGATCTGTCTTCTCATCAGCTTTAGCACTGGGAACACAAACAAACAACAAACAAAACAGAACAATGACTTAAAATCTGTTCAGACCTTTACAGTGTGCCGTTAACTGTCCTCACTGCAGATGCATAGAAGTTTGTACATTATGTACGTCTACGTATACTTAGTTAATGGTTTTGATGTGTATTGACAGCAATTTGTGAAGGAAACAATAATCACAATGACCACCCTCTGTTTACAGCTATGGGGATACTCACTCAGAAGGGAAGACTTTTTGATCTATTAAAGAATCTGAATTGTGCTTTGGTGACACTGATAATATACATACAAGGTTTTACAGTAGTCTGTGACACATACAGGTACATACAGTACACACTATTTATATATACCTGTTGGCATTTTCCTTGTTGACATCTCCAGCCTTGAGGCTCTGAGGCCATTCTTCTGGACATTTATGGCCCTTTAGGCCTTTGGAAAGTCGTAGCAGGAAAGAACCAGCATCACCTAAAGCATGCAAATGTTTAGATTTGATATTTAAGGCATTTTAGTGTGATTGTTATAACTGGTACATGTGCTGAAATGTGCTGTTGGTATTCAGCCAATACCTACTGTTAATAATAATAATTATTATTATTTTTGGTATGGTGCTGCTGGGAAGTTGGAAGTATGAGCGAAGCAGAGTCAATTGTCTGCATGTTGAGTGCTGATGTGCATGGCAAGTTTAGGAGATTGTTCAGGCAAATGTCAGATTAATTAATTGTGTGCCTACAATAATTATGTGCAATAGACAGGTGTTAATTAAGACTAGGCGAAGACTGGAAAATGGCATGTTTTACTACTTTTTTCATAGGTCATTATATCAGCCTCTTTGAAAATACCCTGAATTGCTACAGTCGGTTTCCAGAACATGTCAGAGTTTTTCAGCAGCTGTATCTTGTCTCTGTTGACAGCAATGATCTTGCTGCACCTGTTCAGAACTCTGCCGTAGCTCAGGCGGAAGTCACACACAGTGCCTGTAAACACAAAAACCAAAAAATGTTCAAGGTATTAAATAGAAGCCAACTAGATTTTCTATGGTTGCCTTATGTTTAGATTACCATATGAACACAAAGCAAATGTTTGATTGAATGGTTGAGAGTCTAGAGTCATTTGGGTTATCAAAGTGCGGAGGCACACACAGGCACACACAGGCACACCGTTGTGTGGTTATGGTCCTAGGTCACAAACTAGTTCCAGACAGTTTCTGTTATGACATGAAGGGTATCTTCCAGTGTCTCTGATAATGTGTGTCCAGGCGTACACAGGGGATTGTCTGTGTAGGTGAAGTGATAAGAATGATATGAAATGCTTAGCTCAGAGATCAGACTTTGAGCGTTTGATTCTGAGACCATCTCATGGTAACATCTGTATCTGCTACCTACCCGTCATCAATACATTTTGATCACTCAGTTCATTTTAAGACAAATCCTGTGCGCACCTACTACAATATGTATGCATGTATATACACACACACTGTATAGTGTATACATAAATAGGGTCTGATGAAGATTTTGTAGAAACTGTGGTAGGCAGTGTTACCGCATATCTGAAGAGAAAGCCTTTACAATAAACTCATGTGTGCATGAAAAGCTCTTCTAGCTCTGGAAAGGAAAGGGGGTATTGGGGGTTTCCTGGTCTGGTAAGGGGCCACTGGTCCAAGCAAGGGACATTTGATCTATTATTGTTGGATATTTTCAGGCTGTGACTTTTGGACTGGCTGGCTATACTGTTGAGCAAGTGAACAATCCTGGAGGGTTGACGGTGAAGTGTGCTTAAAAGATAAGAGTGGAGTGTAAGAAAGGACTGGCTAATCTGTCTCCGCCTTCGTTCCTTTCATTCACTTATCCACGTTTGGCTTCCTGGATTCTGTCAAATCTGTTGCCTTCATTCAACATACAAGTGCACCTCGTTGCCAAAGTGTCATTTTTGAATCCCTGTGTGGAAAGAACAAACCTTAAGCAGTACACCTGACCTGCTAAGAGCACCAAGTCAGCCTCCTTAAGTGCATCTCGTCTGTTCTGTCTGATGTGGATGGGGCTGTCCTTACCCAGCATGCCACGGGACATTCCCCCAAGAAAGCAGGGGATGCCTAGAGACTCTAAGGCTTTCCTGTAACAAACAATGCATGTTTGAGAATTATAGTTTGCAAGTCTTTACCAATTTACATTTACAGGAAAATCACTTATATGTAGTATGTACTGAATCTGTCGAAACTATACGTTGTTGTTTTTTTATTAAATGGTATTGGTAAAATAATTGGTAGAATTTGTCATTTTATCTATCATGTTGTTCTGGATATAAACACATGCGGGATAAAGTGAATGTAAATGTAATAAAGTAAAATCAGAACGAGAGATTACATACAGGACCATGCATAAATAGGCCTACTGAATCAAACCTGTACCTGATATCATCTACAGGTGTTGGAGGTAGTGTTGCTTGGCTGCCCAGGAGAATTACAGGTTTCCTGGCCCGGCTCACCAGCTCTATGCACTTTTGGACCTGAAATGTAGGAAAGAAAAGAAAGAAAAAAAAACGTACATTTATTTACTGTCACCAAATATATAGAATTAGGTTAGTTGTCTTTAAAGCTGCGTTTTTCGTAATTTTTGGCAAATCTCAAACCTTTTTATCACCACCTGCTATCAAAAAGCCATCATTTCCAGCACCCATGCCAGTTTTTAGGGCAAACCAGTAAACAAGGTATGAGGGGATTGGAAGATGCTAAGCTGTGAGCTCCTTTTCATGCAGTCTTAGGCAGCCTCTAGTGGTCAGCAGTTTTGAGATTCATTCAGTCATTGATTTGAGATTTAACAGGTGCAGCCAGATGCAGTTAGTTCGATAAGCCTGACAGGTTAGTATGAAGAACAAGGACATGCTTACCTGATCATCTGTGGCTTGTGGAATATCAACAGGCAGTGGAGAAACATCTCTGGTCTCCCAAGCTCCAGCAAACAGGTTCTTGAGGTGATTTTGGAGGTACCTAAAGCGAGAGAGACCGTTGAGAAAATGTTACTGTCCATCTATACGATTGCAAAATATATCATATCACATAAGCTATTCAAATACTTATGACAATGTAAAACTCATTATACCTATGTTGGATTTTGCTTTTGGCTGATGTAAGACTGGTTAACTATCTCTCCTCATAGAGCATAGGTTTAAGAATTAATACAAATAACTGCTAAATGAATTAATTCTATGTAGATTGAAGGAACATACCAAGAGACAATTTTCCCCATCACACCTTTGGGGGGGTTTTTGACTCCAAACTCTTTTGACACCAGGTGGAATGGGTAGAGTGTGTCGATAGGGAATTCTATAAAAACAGGGCCAGGGGTTCCGGACTGAGCAATAGCCAACGCCTTCCTGACCGTGGGCACGATCTCCCTCACAGTTCTGATGGAGGCACAGAACTTGCACAGTGGCTTGAAGAGTGCCATTTGGTCAATGTCTTGCAGCGCTCCCCTGCCCTGCATCATAACCACAGTTTAGAGGGTTAGGAAAAATTAAATAAATTGATTAGTCTTCTTTCATTGGACACGGCTGCACGTACGTAATGTATATATCCCCTCTTAGCTCTAACCTGAAGAAGTGTGCCAGCAGCTCCTCCCATGAGCAGCAGGGGAGATTCAGCCATCTGAGCATTCTTCACAGCAGTTACGGTGTTGGTGAGGCCTGGGCCAGCCGTCACCACTGCTACACCAACAGTACCTGAAGGAGTGAGAATAGTGTTAACAATGAACTCAAACAATTGATTGCTAAGCCATATCAACAATTAGGTCATTTAGTAGACACTTCTATCCAAAGCGACCTGCAATGAGTATAGTTTACAATGAGTAAGTATTACAATGGTCATGGTCACTTACAGGTAGACCGGAGATGTTGGGATCGAACTAATGACCTTTCGGCTGGGAGTCAACCACACTAACTAATAGCCTATTGGCAACATAATGTCAATAGGCTATTAATAATAATAATAATAATACTGTAACCTATATAACGTTATATTGTTATGTTTATTGTAATAATAAACGTGCTACTACAACTCAAAAACTTTAGTACGGTTTGAAATTCACTAGTAACTCGATATTACATAATAATGTTATGTCGATATTACATAATAACTAGAGCACAACTTCCTGTGACATTTACCCAAACCTGCCACTAATAGGGGATTGGTTACGCTGCTCAATCTTGTATGGTACTACACCTGAAAGTCGGGCCACAGCATCAGCAGCAAAGACAGCTGTGGCCTCATGTCTGGTGTCCACAATGCGGATGCCCAGCTTCTCGCAAGCCACCAGGATGGGTGAGATATGCCCGCCAACCAGAGTGAAGACGTACTTAACCTGGTGTGCCCGAAGTACCTCGGCCACACTCTCGCCTCCATGCCGCGGGCTATTGGTCTCAGTCTGAGGTAAGGCATAAAAGAGTATATCTAAATATATGATCACATAGATGGCAAACAAGTAGCGCTAAAGTCAGAATCATTTAAGGAGCAAATAACAGCATCATCTAGTGAATTATAATCTTTCTTCTGCAGTCCTATAGTCCATAAGAAAAACAGGTTTCATTCTAAATAATGTGGTTGTATTCGTGTAGTTTTAAATTATTGGTGATCTGGAAACCTTTACTGCCTTAGATTTATGTATGCAGTTATTATTGTATAGGTAATGTATTATAGCAATAATATGATGAAGTATTTCATTGTTTTTCCACCACCAATGTAAATTAGAGTAATGCCACGTAAGGATACATGATACACGTCAACATATAAAAAATGTATTAGGATTAAAGGGTAACCTGTCAGACTATCTTGTCACTCCATTACAAATGGCTATGTCACAAAAGCCTTCTTATCAAGGCTTGTAATGGTGTACTGTGTGGCTTTGGCCTTTGTGCAATGCCTATAGGCAAGAGTGTTATGACAGCCTTTGTTCTAAAAAAAAACACAAGGCTTTTCAAAATTTGTCTTCTCTAGTTACATGAATGTACCTGTAACACCTTGCCTTTCACCTATACAATGAAGGTTAGTTTATATAGAGTATAAACCTTACCTTGTGAATCATCTGATACAGTAAACCAAGTTTATAGGCAAGAAACCCAAGTCCACCCAACGCAATGCCCACAGACCAGCACAGAACACTGCTTAGGACTCCAAACGAATCCATCTCAGAGTGACGTCAGTGTGATCCAGATACGGAAATTAGTCTTGCTTTACCAGATAACATTCAATATAATATCCAACGCCTTCTCTAACAGCATGGACCATATAGCCTAGCTCTTTGGCTCAGGCTAGGTAAGTTAGCCTTTGCAATATACTGCATAGCCGTTCATTCAAGCTCTATACGTCCATTTCTGCTGTAGTTCTGTAGAAAAACTGTTAAAAAAAAAGAGCAGGTCAACTCTTGTCCAACTTGAAATGACCGACAAATGCTGTAATGCACCTCCCCAAAATACACCTTCCGCAAATGTCGCAGGAGCAGTCCCCCGAGACGCTGTAGATTGTTTCGTTAGCGTAGATGTGTTCCTACCAGGTTTTTGTGAATAAGAAATATACGCCTCCGTGACTCATAAACAACTCACCCAATAGGAGAAATGTGTGGGCGTGTCATTATGTTGGAGCAGAAATAGATTTTTAATCAGAAGAAAGACAACAATGTTTCACCATCTTTATTCGAATAGAATAAGAGACAATGCTTGTGTTACATTTCACACTTGCCTTTCTATTACGTTTAATTGTAATCTTTAAACATTTCATGGATATAGTCATATTTTCTCTTGGCTGCCTGCCTAACAACCTTTAGACTTTGAATTACACAGTCATGGCAAAGTTATTCTGAATCTCACTGGTTCATTCAATAAATGAATATTAATTTCATTACTGCAGAATACCTTGATTTTTTTACAAACAGGCAATAGTAATGTAATATGTGTTTGTGCATGTATGCGTGCGTGCTTGTGTATATTTGGGGATGGGTTTGTATCTGTGTGTACCTTTGTATTATTGTATTTTTCATAGTAGTGAACAAAAAGGGAGTTTGTAAACATCAACTGTCTTTCCATGATCAGGATTTTCCACAAATAATATGTTCTCATTGACTCTGTGTTCCTCGAAAATTATTATCTGAAACAAAATAACAAACAATAAGTCATGTAACAGACACAACCAGTATTAGAGAAACAAAAAAAATCACTCCACTTTCCACCATGTTATAGAGATAATGAACATACCTTATTCTCTCCACTCCTGAGCAAAGTCCCTGGGAGGTATAGGACCTGCTGAGGACCAATGAACCAATATCGTCCTAGATTCTGCCCATTGATAAAGACAGCTCCTTTACCCCAACCCTGTGAAATGATCTATAATCAACCAGCTTATCCTCACTAGGCAGATAAGGAATCAATTATCTCTGCGTCAAAATGCTAACATATCTTGTTGATTTGGCAACATACCGTACAGTTTTAAGACATGAAGGCATGTCATTAAGTGGGTTAAGGCTATAGTGTATTGCAACACTGCACCTTTTCACTTATTATTGAGTATATAATTTTTATTGTTGAAAATCAAATAAGACATTGTACCATTTAAAAAAAAAAAATGATGTGAACCAATATATAGTTAAATCCTGTATATAGTGTACAGCTACAGATAGGTTTTAATTGTAGGGGCCCAGTTTAAAGCTTAACTACACTGTGGTGGTAGCTATTTTAATGGCACCTCACAGTTGCTTTTATCTGCAATTCACTCCTGTTGAAAGCAAATAGCAGATGAATACAATGGTGTGTAAGGAGGGGTTAATTCATGACACATTTTGTCGGAGTGACTTAATATTGAGGTTACAGAGTTGTGGGTTTAACAAAGGTTCCACAGTGCTTTAACAGTGTGGTAACACTATTCAATTCCACTTTAACCTGGAATAAGTGGCTGGTTCACTCACAGGGAGTTTGATGAAGGTGTCTTTGGGAGTGCCATTCACGTACAGTCTAGCCTGAAAAAACCCAGGCAAGGACAGCTGCTGCTGAACTGCTGACTGCCAAAGGCCTGTACTCAATCTGAACAAGACAGGAGATTAACACTAATTCATGATATTAGAAATCTGATAATAACATGAGAATGAGAATGACAATGAATAAAAATGTCTATGGAGAATTTAAACCAACCTCTTTATAAAGTCTGGCTTCAAATCTAAACAGTAGATGATGAATTCTCTCAGAGGGGCGTTATTTAAAAAAATATCTCCCACAATACCTGACACGATAGCAAAAGTGCAGCTTTGAGTCAAACAGTTTAAAAATAATACAGAAAAACCACATGAATGTCACATGTGAAGATCAGGGGTATAGTGTGTAAGTGTCGCTGCAAATAATCATTTATGAAAGTAAAATATCTACTGAATTGCATCCTTTCCAACTGCCCATTAACAGTATTTTTATTCAACTGTCATAAAAATGAAAAACAATGCAAAGAGAATTAAAGTACAGCTGGAAGCCAGAATACCTTTGCGCTGTTCATCCAGGGCTTTCCCATAATTCACTCTTCCACAGTTTTCTACCAATAAACTCAGTGTTTTCTCTCCCTATAAATTACAAATACATAAAATATGAGTGGAAGAAGAAATAACAGTGTACAAAATTAAGATTTATCATAACTAAGAGTGTGACTAAGAGTGTGTTCCTACAGTATCATTACCAGGTGGTCAGTTTAGAGGTTCTTGCAAATGATGCATCTGCACAGTAAGATTTATTATAATCTGAATATCTGTCTGGTTTATATGCATGTATATGTTAGGCCACAACCACTATAGATCCAACAGGAATCCACAGAAATAACATTTTACCTGTAAGTGTTTTTCACTTATACTTGTGAGGGAACAAACCTGTATAAAGTCTATAAGTAAAACTATGCGAGAGGGATTATCAAAATTGATAATCCCTCTCTCATAGTTTTACTTTTGCGGCTGATCTGCACAATATTCGACCAACTGTCAACATATCAGCTGAGCACATTTTGATTTATCATGCATACAGACATGGACAACAATGCACAGTTGCAGTACTGCACCTTTCCATCAGGCAGTGCTATCTCCTGAGTCTTGTAGTCCAAACTGCCAACACATTGTCTGTCCACATATACCTAGAGAATTTGAGCAAAACATAAAATCTTGAGGATTGGTTAGAGTTGCCAGTGATATTTTGCATATGTTGCATTGAAGAGCTATATCAATATTTGCTGCTACGTCTGTTCATCCTTTCCAGTGCTCTGTGACAGGGGACACTCCAGTCACAATGCTCATTGGGAAGGGTAAACATGTGCTTACCAGTGCTCTATCTCTGACGTTGTTCTTGGAGCTGAGGGTTCCTCCACTGGTGATGGTGGTTTCATACAGTGTGTAGCCATATGACTGGCCGTTGTTATTGTTGACAGGAAGATTCTCCATGTTCACAGGCCTCTCAGACCTGTATGTCTAGATGAACACATACTGTATAATACCATAGAGGCATAATTCCAGTTTTACTCTGCTATGGGCAATACAATACAATATTGTGTATTTGTTTTGTTAAAGGCATAGTGTGTATTTAAAAATTCTGCTGTTTTGGGCAGAGTAGTTCAATGTGTGGACCTAGTGTATAAGCAAGATACTTGAGAGAAACTAGTGGTTTTGTCTCCCATTGCCTTGAAATCCTTTGGCTAAAAGAAACTACATTCAGCAAAAGCCACGCTACCATTATGTTTTATGACTGTAAAGCTGAGGTACACACAAGGCACATACACACATACACCATGCAGTGTATATGTGCTTACAGGAACACATTTTTCCTCAACCATACACTTCTGCGGTCAAACTACTTCCAGTTAGACTGTCGCCAGACGTGCTCTGTCTGTACTGTGGCTCATGCCTTGTCAGTGTAGCGCAGGCTGTCCCACAGTGACTGCTGCTGTTGGATGGTGACAGGTGGGTAAGCAGTCCTCTCCAGAGAAGAGGGCACTTCAGGAAGAGATTCATCTTAAACACAAGGAGGAGAAAATGATCAAGGGATTGACTCACACGCATGTTGCTTACACAGTAGTACTAATTTGCATATATATACTCTGTGTAATTAAGTCATTAACTGGATTTATTTTGACCTAATGGATTTACAGTGGTACTGGCTGAATAAATGCCTCAAGAGATGATATTTTGTAGTGCAGTCCCCAGCCTCTGATAATGGAGCATCATAATCTGCAACATAAACAAACAGTGATTTGCTATTCCTGGACAACATCTATCAACTTTATTATTAAGACGGGAAAATACATGACTAATCGTATCACTTACCACGCATTCACTATACAATTAATGCATTTTCAATTATTTCATTTTGGGCTACCTCCAAATTTCACTGTACCCACCATAACTGGTGATCTGAGGTTTGTAGGTGCCAAAGTCCATCGCCCCATTCATGAAGCCAAAGGTAGTACCACCGTGGAACATGTAAAGATTGATGGAAACACCTCTTTCCAGGATCTCTGTTACAACAGCTAGCATGTCTGTGAGAACAGACATCAGTAAATTATGCATTTGCTGTAGATAGCCTACTATGCAATCCATATTGTGTTGAATGACTAATGGTATAAATTAAAACTTATCATTAAATGTTCCCTTGACAAATCAAATAAAAAATGTATGTTTATGGATGTACCCATACCCTCAGCTTGAAACACATGGTGGTGCTCTCCCCAGACGTCAAACCATCCTGACCAGTATTCCATCACCATTAGAGGTTTGTGAGGCTAGTGAAAACACACCTATTTTAAAGCCTACAGAAATGTCCTCATCTTAACAATGTCATAACATAACAACACAATACTATGATATATTTTGTGTTACCATATTACTATATTAGGATTACTACAATAGTAGACTTACACTTACCTGCATGCCAGCTAAGGACTGCAAGGCTCCAAAGGACAGTCTCTGGAGATTTATTGTCTTCAGAACTATATTTAGGAAGATTTAAATGAAGAGCAATATTAGTAGGTATATAGCATAAAGTAAACAGCAGGTGAAATTTGTGTACAATATTATATTTAACATTCATTCAAAAGGTGATTTGCTCATTTTGGAACAAACTACTCAAATGTATTTAATATACCTCCCTCTACCCCTCCACATCTCAAACCCTCCCAGTTGTCTGACGTCAGCAGCATTTCATTGATTCCTCTGGCCTGAAGACACTGGGAGTAAAATAATAATTTCACTGGTTATATGGTACTGCAACAACATCTTGGGAATATGCAATATCGTATCACATTTAAAAAAAAAAATATTAACAAACATTTTATTAAAAAATATAAACACTGAAACTAAAATGTAGAGACGCTCACATTTTTAATAAATCCCATGTATAGCTCGTCCTTAGCGTAGGATCCATATTCGTTCTCAACTTGAACTGCAATTATTGGGCCCCCTTCTTCAAACTGCAAAAAACATGCAGCTACTTAACATTACTCATATGTTGTTGGTGTTATACTGTAATATATCACTATTGTTTTATCAAATATACACCAAATTACTGGACTATTGTTGGATTAACCATCTTACCATCAGGTGTTTAATAAGTGGTATAAGCTTGTCAAAGTAGCAGTTAACAGCATCTACAAATCCAGGATAAGTTGTCCTCAATTGCATGTTTTTATCTTGTAGCAACCAACTGAAAAAAGAAGAATTACTTGAGCAGCATCCTATTACTGAGCTGCATGTTGTTAACATGTATCTTTCACAGATACATTAGACTGTATCTGTGAATTATGCTTTTGGTTGAAACCGTCGATATAAAAGCATTGTTTTGGTTTTAAACTCGGAGAGAGCATGCCTTTCCCACACCAGTGCTGAGTGGTGGGCAATCCTCTCTACTCCTCATCCACACACATTCACACCGCTCTCTATCCCTCCTCAC
Source organism: Percopsis omiscomaycus (assembly GCA_027575585.1). NCBI lineage: Eukaryota > Metazoa > Chordata > Actinopteri > Percopsiformes > Percopsidae > Percopsis > Percopsis omiscomaycus. The sequence continues at coordinate 13,112 of JAODLI010068188.1, forward strand.
GTCCACATAAACAGCTGTGTTGCAAACATAAAAAGTGAGATTTGGCAGATATTTGTAGTTCTAATACGACACAATGGTGGAGTGTACCTTACAAATAATGGAACAAGTGTTACCTGGGCAACCCCCCTAGGTCCCACTCAGCACAAATGTAGGGTCCAGGGCGCAGAATTACCCAGAGACCCAAATTTGCTGCTACACTGATGTAGGCCCTATGAAAGACAGAACAACAACACTCATATATTCCCTTTCAAAACAAATAAAAACAAAAAATTTAAATTAATATGAAAGCCTTACTTAAGATCTAGCTGATCTTGGAAGTTAAACACGCCTCTCTCGGGTTCATGCAGGTTCCACGGCACATATCTAAAAAGATATGGAAAGAATGTGTTTAACTTTTTAGCTGGTTTTACTCAGATTTTTTATATTTACATTTACATTTTAAGCATTTAGCAGACGCTTTTATCCAAAGCGACTTATACTTAGTAATATGTCATGCATTTTAATTTAACCATGTGTTGTCATTTCACAAGCCGCTGATTCCTGGTCAGGTGGCATGAGATTCATGACAAGTAGTAGAATTGGCTTACGTTGTGAGGGTGTTGAGGCCACAGGCTCTCATCTTCAGCAGCCGGTCTTCCCAGTACGCTCTGGGAACACGGAAGTAATGAATGGAGCCCCCGAGGATTCTGAATGGTTGTCCTGCCAGAGTGAACTGTGTGGAGTCGCAGCGCAATCCCTCTGCACTGCTCATTCTTCTCACTTCAGTTGGACTGCTTATCAGGAAAAAAATAATATATCAAGTAGTAGAATTTAATTATAGATTGCTATCATACAGTAAAATGTACCCCATACCAACAAATTGTAGGGTATCAAAGTGAACTGATGATTTAAATTATGGAATTAGTAATTCTCTGACAATTTGACACTTTAAAATCTAAAGTGTCAAATTGTCATGTAAAGTTTAGATGATATACTGTATCAGAGTTTAAGAATCTAAGTAGAGCTAAAGAAAATGAAAACCAAAACAGTAGCAGCAGCAGCAACAATAACACCTACAATATAATGTGCTAGCATAAAAGTCCCAGATGCATAGAAAAATACAAAATGCATACTGCCCATACTCTACCATGAGGCCGAGCTTGTCAGAAAGCATTTGCAGGGATGACAGTTCTAGCTAGAAGGCCTAGAACAAAGTGAAGAATGGAAACTGTTGTTGTTACTGAACAAATAGTAATGGTGCTCTCTGTGGCACACACAAACTCTGGATGCCTGTGTGTGTGTGTGTGTGTGTGAGAGAGAGAGAGAGAGAGAGAGAGGGAGAGAGAGAGAGAGAGAGAGAGAGAGAGAGAGAGAGAGAGAGAGAGAGAG
>JAODLI010068199.1:0-14479 GCA_027575585.1 Percopsis omiscomaycus
CTCCATGTAATAGCACCATGTAACCCCTACCTGCTCCATGTAATAGAACAATGTAATTGTAAGTCGCTTTGGATAAAGGCGTCTGCTAAATGCTGTAACTGAATAAAGAGGGCAAGAACCACCGGTCTTCGTTTGATACAAATACTTTGTGTTTCACCCGCAGGATTTGAAACACATGTGAATAGGATGGACTCATTAGATAATTGTGATTTGGCGTTGTAGTGGCACATGGTGAAGGGGAATGCTATCACTTCAGATTGAATCACTAGGAGCTCAGATTTTCCTGTGCGCTGTTTGTGCACCCCCCAAATAAAATACGGCAATATGGAGTGCAAAACCAGCTTACTTTTTTTCCACTGATGAGCAGCTTTAAGGGGGCAGGATAGTCCAGTGGTCTAGGTGTTGGACTCCCAGCCGGAGGGTTGTGGGTTTGAGCCCCAGAGTTGGCCTACCTGTGAGCATCCTTGAGGAAGATGCCTAACCCCTACCTGCTCCATGTAATAGCACCATGTGACCCCTACCTGCTCCATGTAATAGCAGCATGTAATTGTAAGTCGCTCTGGTTCAAAGCATCTGCTGAATGACCTAATTGTGATTGTATAAAGTGTCCTTTGGTAACTACAACCCCCATTACCGAAAGAGACCCAAGAAAAAAAAAGTAGTTTGTAAATTCCATTAACCCTGTACTACAGTATATTTGATCTTGTGAATTGAATTGTTCAGTGAAAATATACCCTTGTTTCAAATCTGATGACTGCAACACGCTCCAAACAAGTTGGGACAGTTGAGTGTTTACCCCCACATCGTATTTCCTTTAGTTACACGTGTTAAGTGTTTGGGCACTGAAGACACCCATTTGACGTTTAGCAAGTCGAATTTCTCACCATTCTTCACACTGACTGCTTTTTGTATTACCGCACTTGTATTCTTTTTGGCCCTGTCTGAGGTATATTATAGGCCACGCATGTACTTACGCGTGTAATTATTTTTTTCTTTCCCTTCCTTGAATGCTATTTTCTTATTTTTTTTACTCTCTCCTCACCATTTCTCTCCTCTTTTTTTTAGGAACTATGGACTTACATGGAGACAAGGCTGGAGACTATCTGTATACACTGCTGTTCATGGTGTCAGATGAGAATTTAAGTTGGTACCTAGATGACAACATCAGGACATACATTACCAGCCCTGCCAGAGGCCTTAAAGATGATGAGGACTTTAAAGAAAGCAACAAGATGCATGGTAGGCTACCATTGGCGGCACCCTTTCTTCTCTTGTTCCCTTATCAACTTTCTCTCCACCAATCACAAACCCCAGCAATACCCACGTCTACCCTCTCAACGAATCACGACCACCGACACTGGATAATACCAGGCTGGTTAAAATGATGCAACATTCTAAAGGCGTGTTTCCACTGAACTCGAAGCGAATTTTTCGCGCGAGTAGATTACGTGCAAATACGCCAATAGACGCGAATTCGAGCCGGGCGGCGCGAATGAAACGGCGGGAATGACGCAAACCTGCGAAATTCGCTTCATTCGCGCAAATTGAAAAATTTCAACCACTGACGACCGGACAAACCGAAGAAATCAAATGTGTGTGGGCACCCAGAGCTCTATGACACCACGTCATTTGCATATAAAGACCGTGCGAAAAAGGAAATCCTGGAGAAAACGGTTAAATTCACCGAGCTGTGTGCGCCTCCGGATGGTATAATGAACCCAAACATGAGTGTTGATCCTAATATTCAGCGGGAAGGAGAGGGATAGACAGAAATAGAGAGATAGTTGATTGGCTTAGTGGGAGTGTGCTATCAGTTAGAGAGATCAGTGGCAGAGGCACCATGCTATTTGTATGATTACATGAGTAGCCTAATAAACAAATACTTAGCGCAATGATCCATACCTTACAGTATAGTAAGGGATTTATGAATTACAATATGCCCTCAACACAGACACTTAATACATGTTAACTGTCTCAAGGCTCATAACAAAATGATCACTTTTCGTAAGGGTTTAGCAGAAAAAACAATAGAATGAAAAGCGTCTGCTAAATGCTGTGAATGTAGCCTACTCACAGAGGCTGCTTAGCTACATAGCTGAATTTCTTTGAATTTCGCAGAATTGTAATACTACTTTCTTTGGTTCAAATTGCAATTCTGCATCCTGTTTGCTAGTTCAATTCAAATTCAGAAATGTAAATTTATGAGGCAATCTCAAATCAATACGGAAGGGTGGACATGACACACACACACACACACAATTACTTACACGCCTTTAAATCTGTGTGTGTGTTGCAGGTATAAATGGATATTTGTATGGCAACCTGCCAGGGCTTAGCATGTGCCAAGGAAACCAGATCCACTGGCATTTGATTGGATTAGGCAATGAGGTAAATGAAACCATAATTCCATTTTTAACAGTATAGTTTATACAGCAGAGATGATGGCAACTTGTGACTTGGTCTAAAGGATAATTTAGTGATTTAGTGGATATTTACTCTGCTTTAACTACTGTAGAGGCTTCCAAAGATATAGATGCTGAGATGCCATTAGTTTCCGACTCCCTAATCCAGTATTTTATTATTTTACCATAGAGTGAGGCTTTGTCTGAAAAAGCATACATATTGTTATAAAGCTATTTGCAACTTTACGCGCCTGTGTAATGCATTGTGAATTACGGGTGCAGCTGTCAGTGTACCAATGGGAAGTTTATTAATTAACTTTAATTTTGGCTTACTTTGAGGAAAAGAAGCAATACGATCAAGGTTAAAAGATCATATTACAGTATATATAATAATGTAGTGATATTTCACTAACCTGCAGGTGGATATCCATTCAGTTCACTTTCACGGCCAGGTCCTCACTGCCAAGAATCATCACACAGATACAGTCATCCTCTTTTCGGCCTCCACGGCCACAGCAGTAATGACTGCTGATAATCCTGGCCACTGGCTCCTTTCATGCACCATTAATGACCACCTAATGGGTAACTCCTAAAACACACACACACACTCACACACACACACACGTTACACAAACTACCAGTCGTTCTAAAAGTGGGCCTTGTGATGTGCTTTTGGGGGGAGTCACGAAATTATTTAAAAATGTTGAAAATCATTATCAATTATTCTTCTTCTTATTATTATTATATATTTTTAAAACAATATACTTTAATGCCATAATATCTTAATGTGCGTTTGTTTCATTATGTCTCCGGATTTCCGTTCTTGTATTTAAAAATAACCGTGCGATGTTCCTGTGATTTTTATTTTTTTATTTTTTTTATTTTTTTATTGCCGTCATGGTCTTCCAGCGGGCATGCAGACTTTATTTGAGATCAAGAAGTGTTTTCCAAATGTTCACAAGGCCCGCCCAACCGGGGAGGTCCGACAATTCTTCATTGCTGCTGAAGAGGTGGTGTGGGATTATGCTCCTCATCAGCATACAGACAGGTATGGGTATATTTTTTGTTGTTGAAGATTCTCGTTTTAAACGGCGCGTGAACTACAACTACTAGATGTCGCAGTACGGCTAGTTGCCTAGAAGTGACGGCCCCCTTTTCTGGTAGAGTGAAATTTGGATGCAACATGACGGGCGCAGCTGACAAAATTACAGCGGCTCCTTAAAAATATAAAGCCGATGTGTCGTGTGTGGTATTTCAGCTCTGTTTTTATTTTTACTATGTGGAATATCGCAATATATCGCAATATATCGCAATATCTATTGTATCGCAATGTATCGTGATATAATCGTATCGTGACCCTTGTATCGCTTCACCATCCGCCATCTTGGTCTGAAGTTTTTCGTTGGCCAGAGGCCAAAGCATTGTGGGGAGGCACGGCTCGGATGGTAAACGCCACCTGGCAGTTATTTGGCAAAACTGAACCCAATACCCCAAACATCACAAGATTTTGCGATGGGATGCGTATTTTAGACTGTGAAAATCTGTACCATGCTAACAAAAATGAATTACAAGAAAGTTGATTCGTCTAACCCTTTGGCTGCTACGGGCCAATGAATGTTTAGGGAGTGGCACATTTTGTGGAAGAGAGCTATATCTCGTGAAGGAAATGTCTTGGTCTTGGAAACTTGGTACGTATGGTTAGAACAACGTTCTGAGGACATAGCTCGGATTTTGTGACAATATTCCACTAGAGGGCACTTTAAATAACAAAACTGTCATCTAATTATAGACTAAATTGGCTCTACCTTTTTAGAATGGAATATTTGATTTGAACAAAGTCTGTTGGTCTGTAATGTCAGCTGAATGTGTCTGCCAGAAGGTGGCGCTCTAAAAAGCCAACTCACCTTTTGGCCTATAACTGGAGAGCGGTTTGGGCTAGAATCGAAACCATTTTTCCGGTGAATGCGGGTTTTGTGTTCCTCCACCCCGCCCGTTACCTCTGCACCACTAATTGGGCTTGGGCCTTATGTTGCTGCATGCAGCTATATTTATTATTGTTATTATATACTCCATTGCAGTGAAGCAGAGCTTTATTTGAAGAGCGGCTCACACCGCATTGGAAGCCGCTATAAGAAGGTTCGCTATGTCGAATACACCGACAGCTCTTTTTTAACCAAGATGTTACGCAGCCCAGAGGAGCAACATCTAGGAATACTCGGTAATGAAGGACCCCCAAGATAACACCTATCACACCTATCACCTAACACACATCCCTTCTTTTGGCATACAACAAACCTTCTTGTGTGTGTTGGCGTATGTATGTATGCATGTATGCATGTATGTATGTACGCATGAATGTATGTATGTATGTATGTATGTATGTATGCATGCATGCATGCATGCATGCATGTATGTATGTATGTATGTATGTATGTATGTATGTATGTATGTATGTATGTATGTATGTATGTATGTGTGTGTAGTATGCCAGACGCTCACCGTTCCCCTGCGCAGGGCAAACTGGATGGAGTCCAGGTCGGAGACGGGACACCACACCTCTGCGATAAGACACTTCTGAGTGACGTCGATGTTGCAGAGGTTGAGGGTGTGGTAGATGGCCTTCATCTTCCTCACCTTGATGAACCACACTCGGACGGTCTTGGCGGCGGCCTGCAAGACCCTCTGCCGGTGGTCCTCGGTCTGGTTCAAGACCTGAAGGGCAGGAGACACCACCATATGTTGGGTGAATCTGAACAGTCTACACCAGGGATCTACAACTTTTGATTGAATGTTTGATTGTTCCGTTTTACTGTAAAATAGTACAAGAGACATAATTAAAAAATAATAATTTAAAAGGAGAATTATCTATCTCTCCAACTCTCCAAGTAAAAAGCAGGTCAAGAGCCTTTCTGGAATTACATATCAATATGATACGTTTTTTTCCCCCCATATTATTAACTTATATCTAGGTCACATTTTTAACCCATTGCTTACAAGAGATAAAATGTTACTTGGTACAATTTTAGACAATTCCTCTCTAGACAATGCAAATGCATGTAAGCTACTGAATGTAGCCTAAATTATGTTTACAAGGCACAATACACCAACCCCATACAACTAATTACTGTATGTTCTGGATGGTAAAACCGGATTTGGCTCTTGCGGGCTTGTGAAACAAACTTGTTGCATGTCAACATACTGTAACAGGCGTTATTTATTTTCAACATACTTTGTGCCAAGTTAGTGAAGGTGACATTTCATGAATGAGGAGGTTTATTGCAATATGAAACGTCAGTGATACAAACCTTAGAGGAGGGTAAATATCCCTAGCGGCATTTTGAATCGTGCGATGAATGAAGCATTGGCCAAGACTCTAATATATACAGTATATTTATACAAAATTGAATTTAATGGAATAGTACAGTACTCTGTGTCATGTGTCCATGAATATCTGATCTATATCTGATCCAGTTTCCCGTAGCAGACATAGGTATCCCCTCTGTGTGACTCAGATTTAAAGTGTTTCTCATGATCAGCAAATAGCAGGGACATTTAAGCTCTGCTGTGTGCCCACCCTTAATCTCAGACACTGTCAGGAGCCTAAATGGCTCCCACATGGTTGACGGTTCTCCAAGTAGGGCGATATTCAGCCTCGCCCAGGCTTACATGCCCACGTAGCGACCGGCACAACAGTGCCCACGCAAACGGCGAGACACGCATTCCCTGGCACTCCCAGGACACGAAGGGATGAAGCCATATCCATTTATCTGTCAAACTAGGGATCTGCTACGCATAAAGTCTTTCATCCCGTCTGTGAGAGACTTACTAGAACATGGAAGCGCGTGAGTGTTTAGTATAAGTGGGAAATCACTGGCCAACAGAGAAGATCAGCATGCAAGGGATTTGTGTTAAACCCCCAGTCTTGAGGGTGTGTGATTTCTGCACTGTGTGGGCGTTTGGGGAGCATTCGTGCCCCATCACTGTCACGCAGGGAGCCAGCTGCCCACCGAAATGTTTAAACCCTGTTCAGCTATACATGACAAGACCCCAAACGCCCACACAGTGCAGAGACCACACACCCTCTAGACTGGGGGTTTAACACAAATCCCTTGCATGCTGATCTTCTCTGTTGGCCAGTGATTTCCCAGTGATAATTATCCTTGCCAAAAAAGGACAGGATGCCATGCTTTTTGTCACACACTGTACACCGAGGAGTAATTAGGCACGGTAACACTGCGGCCTCCCGGGGGAATATTGCTGTGTGGCTGTTAGAGGTATAAGGTAGCTCAGTATCATGTCCAGCAGCTGCTAAACACGGGCATTGTTCACCACACCACGGGAGAAGGCTGGCACAATAGCTGTGGATTAGCCTCTTAGTGAGGTCGACCTAATATAGGAGGATGATGACAGATTCCACTGATGTTTGCCCACTTTTCTTCAGGAAACATTGAATGAAATTTGTATTTGAGTATTAGTATTTGTTTCAGTATTTATAAGGATATCAACTAAAATTGTAGCTGTTTAATTTGAACCCCATTGTGTTGGGTGGGCCTGAGGAAACGTTGGGTGACTGATCCAGGTTAGGTTCTAGACTAAGAAATTAGAGCAAATTTAAAAGCTGCCACGAACAAATATATGAGATGGCTATGGGGCGGGGCAGGGCTGAACAGAGAAGAAACAACCAGCTGCCAAAATATTTACATTGAAAATTGAATACACTGAAATATAACCACCAAAGCTTTGCATAGGGCTAATGAAAATGTCCTGGTCCATTAAAACAGCAGGGAAATGCGCGGAAAGAAAAAAGGCTTCCGTTTTGGCTGTGTCGCAGCAGAGACGCAATTTCCCCTTTTCCTACAATTTTCAAGATAGATAGCTTGTCCGAGCTGACTCTGCAGAAACAAAAGAGTGGTTCTCAAGCCTTTTGACCCCAAAAGGAAATGGTGCGTCTGACAGACCAGACTTAAAATAATAATAATCTCTTTTCATTTGACATTATTTGGGCGATTGAAGTGTATCCCTTATGGAAGATATGTATGGGGAAATTATTCTAGGTCTAGAACACTCTGTTGGATCTCCATTAGTCTAACATTAAAATATACAGCATACACCATAAAAAAGCACTGACAATATATTTTTAAAATAATCAAATAAAAATAAATAAATAAATAAATAAAATAAAAAAAGGTGGTAAAGCTTGAAACCCCACTAAAAGCAGCTTGCGATTTATCGAGGGGTTCCCAACCCACAGTTTGAGAACCACTGTGCTCCTGCAGCCTAGCGAATACTGCCTGCCAGTGTTTGTGCCCATTAAACAATAAAAAATAAAAATAATGACATACCATCTGAAGGTCATCAATGCGAGCATTGACACCTGCTGCCATCTCTTTCCTTTCTTGCTGTGTTTCCGGACAAGGGTACAAGGATGCTCTGAACCTGCAAGAGAATGTCACAAAATCACAAAAGGCACGGTTTGGTGCCGTCACAAGTTTGCTTTTCTGTAGGCCTCATCCTAGCCTCTTACCCCTCACATATTTTCTTGACGCGAGTCTTTAGCTGGTCTCCTTGGAAGAAGATGATGAAGACAGACTTGTGCACCTGGTCACCCTGTGCAGAAAGGATCAAGTTTCTTCTGTCATCATATCGCCAGTCTTTGAGCAGCTACATGAAAGATTAGCTCCCTGTAAAGCATTAAATGCGAATTCTGTGGAGGTACTGACCGATACTGGGTCTTCCAGAGGCTCTTCGATGTCTGCCTGCCTCAGAAACACATTTCCACGGCAAACTCTCCACAACATTCTCTCAAATGTGGGAATGCGTTCTCTGCCGATTACTCCGGCTACAAATCTGTAAGACGTTGATACAACTCTTTGTTAGGAAACTCATTTACGCCTATGCTCACAAATTGGGTCCAATATGAGTCATAAATGCATACTAAAAAGGTATACCAGATGGGTTATTGATAAATACTTTCCCAACAAAAAAAATCACACAAATATACGTTAGCTAGTCTTTCAGAAGATCATCAACAGGAAACTAGAACGACCATTGTGGTCCTTGCTCACTGTAAGTCGCATTGTATGCTGAATAACCTAATTGTAATAGTAATAGCATGAAAAGTTAGCTTAGTTTTAGAGTTCCCCTTTAGTGTGACCTAAACAGATTTCTAATACTGAGGTTGTGTGGGATGTGATTGGCTAGCTTTCAGACAAAGACGGCACAGAACGGAAATCTCTGGGACCTAATTCCGGTTATGATGTGGAGAGACCTAGAGAGGAGACCTACCCTAATCTTAGAGGAGTCCCTCGGTTGATCTCGCTGGGATCCATCAGTGTAGCCGACTCATCTAATAAACTGGGGTCTTCCATCTACATAAGTGCAAGTTGAAACAAATCAATTATAATAATATATGAGAATGCTATAAGAGATCCTATGGCAGAATGACTTCCTGAGGGTAAAAGAGAATTTGGAGCTGCTGTTTTCAGAAGAAACTGGTAAATCACTAACTGTCATTTACCATCTTTCGCTAAATGATTTATCCAATTAAATCTCATAAAAGGCTGTATAGGTTAACAATGCAAGTTGTCCCAGCTTTATTTGACTGCAGTAGACCGTAAAATAGATGTGGGGCAAAGGTAAGCGTGGGAAATTGACCAGTGGCGGTATGCATTGCTGTTAAATTCTACTGTATCATAGTTAAAAGGTACAATATTATATCCTAGCTAAAGCAATGATAAAATAGCTACTAGTCACTTGTCTTGAGAGGGGCATACCGTCCAATTTTGACGATTTGGACCTTTAAGCCACTCCGAGGCATTTTGGTATAGACATCTGTGTACATGTAACATTATGTACACTTAATCCAACACAGTTAAGCCTGTCAATTGGTCCACGCAAACACTGCCGTACTTCAGAGTAGCTTGAAGCAGAGAAAGGTATGGTTGAGCACATTCACACTGCGTGCCGTATGCTGTATTACAGAAAACTGAGCAACTGTGAGACAACATAGAGTCTGGTAGATCAACTCAAGGCCTTTTCAACAGTAGCTTTTGAGGTAGAGAAAATTATTTCACATTTACTGACTCACCTACTCCCGGCTAACAAACTGACACCCTTTGATAACCCCACCTATATTTTTAACCACCACAGCATCGGCCAAATGAAAGAGGAATTGATCTTAAATTAATATGAACCCAGACCTCATCGAAAAACTGCTGTGTGCGGCGCAGAATGTGTTTGAGCTCAGTCAGTTCCAGAAAATTCTTCTTGAGGGCCTCCTGGTTGGTGTTTATCTCCTTCAGCTCGTTCTCGAGCTTCTCAAAAGTAGCCTGTGGAGACACGCGGGGAGAAAGACAGTCATGGGGTGGGGAAATCAGATGGCGTTCACCACTTAGCATCATGAAGCTCTGATGGGAGCAGTCACCTCAAGGTCAATCATGTCCCTGGGGAAGGGGACCTCAGGGTTCTCTCCGGTGTCGAGAATGGAAATGTTGGCCCTCTTGATCTCCTTCTCCACAAACCCTGCGTGTGAGAGAGGGGTGCTGCAGTCGTTACAGGGTCAGTGTTGTGCGTCTATAGTTTTGGACTTAAGTATTTATTTACTCAAGTATTTATGACTTACTCAGCTTTCGATCCATCTCCTCGCATCGCCGTACTTCGTTAACGAACTTGCGCTGAAACACATTTACGTCTGGATTCAACTGCAAGAGAGAAAGATCAAATAAGATAGGATAAAATTGCTCTTGATTGCTCCCCAAGGGGAAATTCATCAGAACAGCAACTATAAGAGGGTAGAAAAAGACACACAAAAATACAATACATGTACATGTACATAAGTATATAATCTAACAATACAAGTGCAGTCCTAGAGTATGTACTGTAATACCATGTACAAGCCTACATTATTATTGTTCATGCCGCACTGTACTACAGCAGCATTAGTACTAAAGATATCTTTCTAGCAGAGAAAAGGTCATTACACCTTTGCTACCATTTCCTATGCAGAATAAACATATTCTATACCACTATCTATACCACTGTCTATACATCAACTCTCCAAGCCTGTTGATGTAAGTTATCACATGCTCAGAGTCCACTTCTCTGAGTGAGCCTAAACTTAACTAATGCAGGATATAGGTATTGGATATCGTCAAGGTTCCCCCCCCCTCCAACAGCGACTGTGTGAACGTGTTGTGTAGCAGCACAATGCCTGCCTCCAGGCTTTCAGGAATGAGCCTTCCCAGGCATGCAATGAAAGGTCTGCTGTGAGCACATGATGGCCACGATGCACAAGGTATGCAGCTCCTCAGTAATCCCACTGATGTGATGGGCTTCGCTTAAGGCAAGAAGACCATAGGGACTTCTCATGCACTTCCTTTCCTCTGATAGATTTCTCTGCCAGCACGGTTTATAGGAGGGCTAACTTCCATAAAATGAGGGCAAACATTTCCATGAGACTGTATTCCCGCAATGTCACTCATACTGGCCAGAACATTATTTGAGGTGCGTTAATTCAGAGAAAAATGGCTTGGAAGCGAACTTACGTCACGAAATTGCACCATTCCGATCTCCCCCAGTTCGCTGACACAGCAGTAGGCTGCCTCTGACTGGAGGAAGAGTTGTGCAAGGGTCATCTCTTCACTTCTAAAGAGTTCCCCCATGATGGCTATGGGAGCCCGTACCTGACAAACAGAAACACAGTCAAGTGAAAAGAAAGTGTAGAACCTACTACTATCTGCTTTAAATAAAAAACACCTTGAAGCTCGAGGGAGCTCTGGCTAAATGTGATTTATGCATCCTTGTGGTATTAAGGAGCAAGTTGGAATATTTTACATTCAACACTTTCCAGGGGATAGCATGTCAGGGATAGCACAGGGTATGCAGTAATTAAAGGGGGCTGTTATCAGCAGTGTGATAGTATCGCTGGGCTGTGAGAAGCAGACATGTGACCAAAAGCATCTGACAGCTTGCCCTGATGCTGATCCCATTATTAGTGCAGGAATTTAGTTTGCTGAGAAAGAACCTGACCAGTATTAATTATAAAACTGTAAAGAGGGGGTTCAATTTGACTAATTCTTAGATCTAGTCAATGCCACCGTAAAGAAAATCTGGTGTATAATAGCAAATGTAACTGGCATTGCAATTATGTAATTTTTAAGTCTAAACTTGATTTTATAATGCTAAATTTGAGTAGTGTAACGGCCACTTTAAAACCCCCACAGAAGGCTTATCAATGGATTATGAGGCATCATGTGACCTATAGTGTTACAGCCAGGTCCAGTTGGCTTCCGAGCTGCCCCTGGGGCGAAGACCGAGACGATGCATTTTTACAAAACAAAAAGGTTTTGCATAACAATGACAATTGTACAGTAAACCTGATAGCATGTGTTGTCGTATGAGACAATCCATGTCAGTATGGAATACCAGTGACGTAACTTCACCTGTCAAAGATGTATGCCAGACTAACACGAAATTAAATGTTTTAATCAAACAAACAGGCCATCGCGTAAATAATACACCGTATAAACAATCAAATAGTGTCAATAATAATCAAATTAACCAGCAGTTATTTGTTGTCTAGAAACTCGTTTATCGTAACCCTGACGCTATAGCAAAGAATATCATAGCGACAATCTCTTTTTCATAGTGACAATCTCTTCGTCTAGCTGTTTAACTATTTTGTGTGTTTATAACGTTACTTGCGACCGTTCTAACATGCTAACTAACATGTAAGGTTTGTGTAACGTTAGCTTGCTCACCTGCTATACAGTATTTTACCAACACTAAAGCTATTGCTCATTGAGTCAAAAGTGGAACGCCCCAAAATCCTACAGGTAGGTAAAAAAATAATTGTCTAACTTCCTTACCGTTTGCGAAAGGTTTTCCCTTTTTCTCCTTTTAGTTATTGCCTGTTCTGTGTTGTTTCCTCTTAGCTACTACGAACTGCCTTCCTCTGTCAGATGACAGTTTTGATAGGCTGACTGAATGCTGCTTAGCAAACACCTTTAGCTTAGCGGTAACTTGGGAACCGGAAGTGATATGGAGGACAGAGCAGGAGATGGCGCCATCTTTGTAGTCTACTCTTCGGCATTTAGCCCGTATACATTAGAATAAGATATCGTTGTAAGTAATAGCTACAACTATGGATATATAGCCTACAATAAAACGCATAGAAAAGCTGTATGCAGGTAGGAACATGGATTAATAGTGTTTTGTGTGTGCAATTTTTTTTAAATTAAACAATAAATACAATTACATAAAACCATTTATCATTCAAAAGAAAACCAAGCATCGATCTATTTCTACTCCAGTCTCGACAAACATTTTAGCCTATTACCTACTTGAACTGTAATCACCAACCAATATAAACTAGTGCCAGTAAAATATGGTATATTCCTCTACGTCCGTAAGGGATAGTGATCATCTGGTAGATTTTTGCACGGCCCAGTTCTTTTCAGAAGTCATGGATACAAAAAATAATGTCTAACAAAGATTACTCATGTATGAAATTTTAGGGAAGGATTATGCATTCAGAACATACATTCAGACTGGCAAACCATCCTAAAAATAGCTACCTGCTCAGTTGAGAACTAGAGTAGTTTTAACGATCGTCAATCCACATCTGATTTTGGTGATGAGAATGTAGACTATTAATGCGTCATGAATATGACGGTCTAATCTGACAATTTAAACATAAAAAGATATGAAACACCCAATCGCAGCGGGACACAACATCTATTCAAGAACGTTTATGAAAGAAGCATGCCATCTGCTGGAGAACCAACAGAGCAATGATAATGCTGGTGAGTGCGTGTGTGGCTGCATGAAACAAAGAGACAGCTAGACTTCACATGTAGTCTCCTAAAAGCCTGTCCTATTGCACTCCCACTGTAGTTTATTAGATGAATTCTATTTTTTTCCAAATTGGAACTCCTTTTTTAATGGTTTAATTTCCTTTCCACACTGGTTTTCCTAGGGCTGAAAGGACCACATGTTGCCACATGCCAGTCTGTGTGCCTCATCCCAACACATTCTATCTACCACAGTTTCACAGGAGTGTTTAAAATGCCACCAGCTGAGGTGCACTCTGGGACTCTCCCCACCCCCGTGCCTGGGGAGGGACAAGGGGGCGGAGCCCCAGTGGGATCCCGGGGGCGGGGACCAAAATGTAGGAAAGGAAAAGTTTGACGGGGTGGTTTCACAGGGAGCAGAGGCATTTGAGTCAAGGCACACATGCCTTTGCCGTGAGAGGCTCCGCTCCCTTCGGCTGGCCCACATCCCAGAGCAGACACAGAGAGACAGAGAGGGTCTGGTGTGACGGACACAGGTGAAGAGAACGTCAAAGTAGACTATAGAGAGGCCGATAGGTGGAACAGAAAGTTGACAGAGGGAAAAGGGGACAGAGAAGCGTCTTTCAGGCAGGGAGGCTCCTGTGGGTCATTTTTCAGAAGTGTATTTTTATCCAGGGTGAGTGGCTGAACAGTGTGTATTTGGAGCTGACAGCTATGGCAGATTCAGGTGTGAAGCTTGAGCAGAGGGCCGTGATAGAGGTGTCCTACGATGACGATGAGGTGGCCCTAGTCGGGGCTGCGTCAGAGCCAGCCGTGGATGACGACGACCCCTCTGAGGAGGAGGACCTGGTGTTGGCCACCGGCCCTCGAGGAAAGACCGAGGCTCAGGTCAATGGTGTCATGGTTCTGTCCCTGCTCGACAAGATCATCGGGGTGGTGGACCAGATCCAACAGACCCAGAGTGGGCTGGAGGCTCGGCAGGAGGCCATGAAGACGTCCGTCTCAGGCATCCAGGGGGAGTTGGCCAAGCTCAGCAAGAGCCACGCCGGCACCGCCAACACCGTCAACAAGATGCTGGAAAAGGTGCGCAAGGTCAGCGTCAATGTCAAGACAGTGCGTAGCAGCCTGGAGAAGCAGGCGGGCCAGATCAAGAAGCTGGAGAGCAACGAAAGCGAGCTGCTCAAGAGACGCAACTTCAAAGTCCTCATCTACCAGGTGACCTGGGTGACATTGTGTGTGTGTTTGTGTGTGTGTGTGTGTGTGGGGGGGGGGGGGGGGGGGGGGGGG
>JAODLI010068220.1:0-12095 GCA_027575585.1 Percopsis omiscomaycus
AGACTATCCTGCCCCCTACTGGCCTGGGAGTCCAACACCCAGACCACTAGACTATCCTGCCCCCTACTGGCCTGGGACTCCAACACCCAGACCACTAGACTATCCTGCCCCCTACTATCCCCCCCCCCCCACACACACACACACACACCTCCAGCCCGGGTGCGTACCTTAGCCTTCTCCTCAGACATCATGTAGAGCTCCTGTTCGCTCATCCAGGCCTCGGCCTCCGCCGCGTCGAAGTAGTACCGCTGCGCCTCGTGGGCCTCGCCCAGGCGGGCGTGACGCTTCTCCGTCTCCTTCTTGACCTGTTCCCATAGCGACTGGAGCTCGGCCAGGCGCTGGTGGATGGGCTCCGAGGAGGGGCTGCCCTCACGCAGCACCTGCTGGCTGCGCTCGAAGATGTCGTCGAAGCGGGGCTGGTGGCCCTGGATCTCCTTCTGGAGGGTCTGCAGGGGTCAAAGGTCACGGTGAGGACGAAGGTGAGAGGGCAATATATTGAAACTTTACCGTTTATGCTTACACATGAATGGAGATTGATGGCGACGGTGCGTTTTTACCACAACGCACAAAGCAGAAACGTTACAAACTGACAATAAAATATATATGAAATTAAAATATAAAAAGGAAGCCAAGATACAACTTTCACAAAATAGGCTGATCACGACGTGAACAGATGAAGCACGTTTCTATCATTTTGTTTTGCCAGAGCTTAGAGAAGGTTTTAACGTTTAAGAAACTGGCACCCCACCTGGACCTGAAGTGATAGCTACTGGATATTTATACACTACTTCTAGATACTAAATATAGATACTATGGCTGAGAGGCTGCAAGCTAAACAGCTCTTGAGTAGTAGTAGTAGTAGGGTTCTTTTGCTTTGCAGCTCCTAGCGCACACACAGCCGCTCTAGAGTTCTGCGGGCCACTTCGACACATGAACACAGGTGTGTGTGTGGGTGTGTGTGCCTGCGTGTGCGTGTGCGTGTGTGTGTTCCATTACCTGATTCTTCTTAATGAGCAGCTGGACAGTCTGCAGGTTGTGTCCATGGTCTGTCGACATGGCCACGGGCATCCTCTCTTCCACCCAGAGCTACACAACAAAACACAGCAACGCTCAAGCTCTCCCCCATTGGTCTTAGAGGGTTGCTATGCAACAGCACAGCCGGTGTGTGTGTAACGTATTCATGGGGCTCTTTTAGCCCGATGTGCCTGTGAGCATATTACCTGGATAAACAGCTACTAGTACCAGAAGAATCATTAGTAAAACGTACTAATACTGCTGCTACTATCACACCAACAAATAATACGAGTGAAACTACTACTAAAAGATCTATTAGTAAAACTAATAATAGTGAACTAATACTACAAGAAGTATTAATAAAATTACCATTACAACTACAGTAAGACTATGACAACCATAATACAGCAACCACTAGTAAAGCCATAAAAACTACTACAAGGACTACTAGTAAAATAACTACTACTACTATTACAACAACAACACCTAGCAAGCATCGTGTGAGCAAGAAGAGTAGAAAAACTAAACAAACGTTCCATATAAACGCATTTATTTATTCATTGTAGTTGTACGTACGATCTCGTCCTCGACGTCTCGGTTGAACTGGTGGATTTCTCTGGAGGCCATCAGGTTGTCCCGCCTCTTCTTCAGCGGATCCTGGAGGGCCTGGAACTTGTGCTCCACCACGATCCTCTGGCCGTCGACCTCGTCCGTGTCCTTGCCCTCCTGGCTGAGGACGTGGGCCTGGCCCTGCAGCTCCTCCACCTCCTTCTGACGCACCTCCACCTGGCTCTCCAACATCTAGCAAGAGGGCAACAGGAGGTTGAGACGATTGGCATCGGGTCTCTCTCGAAACGGACACGCCTCTTTACAGCGAGGCTGCGCGGTTAGGTAACGTTTAAAGAAAGAAATAAAACCCACAAGTAACAATGAGAATTATATAATAAGAGTAAAAAAGAAAGGCGACGAATCGTGAAATGCAGCATGCTAGCTAGCTGGCAGCATGCTAGCATGCTGCCTGAGACGCACTCTCTCCTCCCTCCCCATTACACATCAGACATTGTGGCAATGATGCTCTGGGTCTCTCTCTCAAATGTCTCTCTGCGCCCCCCCCTCTCTCACACAAGATTGCGCTAATATAGCAGGAGTGGGATGAATGAAATAATCAGGGCGGATGAATACTTCGCTAATTCTGTATTGATATCTACTAAATCCGCATCTAATTCTTCATTGCCATTTCACACCTTCTCTCTCGCTCTAGATTACATAACTGTTATGAATGTGTGAGTAGAATTACGCAACAGCCAGACTATTCACCTAAACTTGCTGGTAAAGGCTTCAATACAATGGACAAATGAAATAATTACTAGATGATTGGACAAATGAACAAGTGAATCTATAGCTAAAGAGAAATGCAGAATATAGCAGAGAAATCTAGCTATAATGCTACTGCATTAAACATTTGACTGTGCACAGGCGAACTCATGAATCCCCTTTTCGACAGAGTGTTACAGAAGGGGAACCGTGTAGTTTAATTGAAACAACACACAATTGAAGTGTTTGCAGGAAGTTTAAACATCAGGGAAGTTCAGTGACATAACATAGAGCATGTCCAAATTTATAGAACGTACCACATTATTCAACTATATACTTTAGTTTACATTCATGTGCTTTTTCAGCTTTCCTCAGATTTCATTCCAGTAAACATAATTTACCTAATAAATTATGGTGGCAGGATAGTCTAGTGGTCTGGGTGTTCTGGCTGGGACCTTCTGGCTGGGACTCCCAGCCAAAAGGCCGTGGGTTTGAGCCCCAGAGTTGGCCTTCCTGTAAGCATCCTTGAGCAAGATGCCTAACCCCTACCTGCTCCATGTAAGAGCACCATGTGATTGTAAGTCGCTCTTGATAAAAGCGTCTGCTAAATGCCAAATTGTAATTGTAATAATAATTACCTAAAATACATATCATAACATGTCCAGACCATTAGCACTGTTATTTGTTATTTGTTCATGTTTACCTGAGTAAATGCTGCTTAGCTCCAACCAATCAGAATTGCTGACGTACTTACTGATCTCAACCTTTGGTTTCTGAGAATAACGCTAATTTCACTATTATTATTATTATACATCTATTTTTTTTTAATCGCCCTGAATTCCATCGGCACAAACCGTTTCCCATGCACAATATTGGTCTAATTAAGAGATTCGCTGGAAAGAAATCTTTTCTATATGCTTAGAACACTAAGCCACAACGCCTTGGACCTTTAGCCAGCGCAAAACTGATGCGACACAACAGATAAACATCGGCCACCGCCATCGGCCATCCGTGAATGGCATCTTATTTGCCGATGGGCCGATGGCGGACAACGAGGTGAATATCGCCCCGATACTGATTTTCGTCCGATAAAGTAAATTCTAACCTATGCTTAAGGTGTAAGCTAAGGCGACCTGACTGCACGATACACAGGGGGGCCCCCTCACCTGCTGTTTCTTCAGCAGGATGTTGACGGAGGTCAGGTCTTTGCCGTAGTCGTCCGACTGGATCTGGCCCTCCAGCCCGGCCAGCCACTTGTCCAGGTCGGCGCAGCTCTGGGTGAACAGCTCGGCCTTGTTGGCGTCGAACAGGCACTTGGCCTTGGCCTGCGTGGTGGACTCCAGGACCGTCCACATGCTCTGCAGGGAGGCCAGCTTCTCCTTCACCATCGACTCCGTCTCCGGTTTCTCCGCTATCAGCAACATGCCGTCCTAGCAGGGAGGTTAGTGGGGTGGGGGTGGGGGGGGGTCAATTTGATTTTGATCTTCTCAACCCATCAGATAGCCGCCACCCCCCCCCGTTGCTGAACTCTTGTCTGCTTTTAGAGATTTAATTACATTTTACCTTCTGTTCCTCCAGTTAATGCTTTTATCAAGAGGGGGGGGGGGTATCACCCTTCACCCGTGTAATAAGCCAACCTAATGAGCCCCCTGCTGGAGAGCTGTGGTAGCGCACCACTGGAGAAAAACCCGGATAGGATTTTCATTGTCTGGACCGGGTTTGTCCACTTCTGGCTAATGCCTCCTTTTTTACCCCCTAAATAACCTCTCCCTCCTTACACCCTTCCCTCATCCCCTCCCCCCTCACCCATCACACCCCCTCCCCCCTTCCCTCATCCCCTACCTTCTCGATCTTGTCCAGCCACTCCTTGTTGGACTGCAGCTCGGCCATGAAGGCCTGGTGCTTGAGCCACTTGCTGTGCAGGTTCCTGGCCTCGTCGTACGACATGTCCTGGGCCGTCAGCATCTTCTCGTTGATCCAGAGTGACAGCTGAGCGCGCGCGCACACACACACACACACACACACACACAGGCCATCGCTCAGTTATACTGTATAGGAGGGCGACGACGTCTGCGCACGTTATGACCAGACGCTCGCTCTAGAGGTGAAAACTACTCCTTTTATACGCAGTTTAAAAAAAATATATATATATATATTTGCCTTTTTTAATGAATTGCAAACACAGCAATAATGTCTCTGTACCTGATTGAACTGGGGCGGGGCTAAGCCATTGGTCAAATTAACCAATCGCAGCATAAGGGTTATAGAGATGCTAAAGAGGTGTCAATCAGGAGGGGGCTGTACACACCCACTGAGATGTGGTCACCATTTTGTAGGCACATAATTATATCCGGGAACGCAATATCCATATACAGGGTATGCTGTACCTGCTTGTTCCAATTATGCTCATTCAAATTCCATGTTTAGGAAACCATAAGAGGTTCACGAGAATTTTGAAACTTTTAACCGTTTGAAATATTGGGAGGAATGTTTTAATTTTAGTCCGTTATACTTATAAAAATATAAAAACATTATTCCTTCATTCATTTAGACTACAGAATCCTATTTCACAAAATGACACTATCTTAGATTCACCGGGATGCGACCCTAACCTAAGGACGGGCCTAGCGTACTGCAGCTGTGGCCCAGAGGGCCTCCTTACCTCCTGGCTGTCCTGCAGGAACCTCTGCAGGTCTCTGTTGTCCTTCAGCCTCATCAGCAGCTCGCTGGCAGCCGCACGGTTCTTCTTGTGTCTGAAAACGCAGCGAACCACACGGTCACACACAGACACACTGTACGCTGTACGCGAATGTTACGTGCACACTGTACGTGCACACGAACGTTCACCTTATTTTGGAACGCAACAGAGGCAAAGGCACATTTCATACAAGAGGCAGACTCGACGTGCTTCACATGTTCAAATAATGCATAAAAACACATTTCAATGAAAGAATAAGGGAGTAAGAGAATAAGATCAAGACATCATTTACATTAAAGAATAAAATAATCGAATCAAAATGTTTTGCAGCACAGCAAAAATGAACATAAATGTTTTTTTAGTGTGGATTTAAAAGTAGTGTTGGAGCAAGTCTTGTAGAGGTTTATTGCATAGCAGCTAAATGCTGCTTCTCCATGCTTTGTTTTGACTCTGGGGACAGCTGACAGACTGGTCCCAGGTGACCCGAGGGGTCTAGGGGGGTTCACAATCTGGCACAGATTTTGGGGAAGCAGCTGCAATAACCCTGTGTTTAACCTGCAGATGGTGCTGTTCCCCGCTTGTTGGACCAGTAACAACACTATAATCCCCCAATGCGCCTTCACCTCTGGTCGATGGAGTCCACCTTCTCCTGGATGCGCTCGGCATTGATGTTGCCGTCGGTCACCAGGCGACGGCCCGTGTCGACCACGCCGATGATCTTCTCCTCGTTGGCGTCCATGGTGGTCATGAAGTCCTCCTGCCTCTTGATGGCAGCCTCGGCCCCCTCCAGCGTGGTGGGCATCTCCGTGTGAGCAAGGACGTACTCCTGGGGGGGGGAGTGAGAGAGCCAGAGAGAGCCAGAGAGAGAGCGCCAGAGAGAGAGAGAGAAAGAGAGCCAGAGAGAGAGAGAGAGAGCCAGAGAGAGAGAGAGAGACAGAGAGAGAGACAGAGAGAGAGAGCCAGAGAGAGAGAGAGAAAGAGAGCCAGAGAAAGAGAGAGAGAGCCAGAGAGAGAGAGAGAGACAGAGAGAGAGACAGAGAGAGAGAGACAGAGAGAGAGAGAGAGCCAGAGAGAGAGAGAGAGAGCCAGAGAGAGAGAGAGAGACACAGAGAGAGAGAGAGAGAGATTGTCATACTGCGCAATTTTTGCAATAAAACAACAGCTGTGCATCTGTATATACACATCATATTTGACTGCTAATGCCGTTTAGAGCATCTATATGTACACAAAGGTTTAACCTACCTGTCCTCTCTCTGAAGAAGTTATTACTACTTATTATCTATCTGCAATAGTTATTAGGTAGATAATATTGTACACAGAATGCACTGAAAGGCCACCTTGGTATCTCATACCAGTGTTTTAACAGAAGTGATACAGGCGTGTCTAGGAATCAACCACTAATGAATAGAATTGGACATATTTCTTCTTAGAAATATTCATGTCCATCCAGCGCCTGCTCCGTCCCACCTCCATTAGGCTGACCGACCTGTCTAACGCTGCCCTCTAGTGGTCAAGTTGGTCGTAACTTTTCGATTAACTACGAATACATTTACATTTTACATTTACAGCATTTAGCAGACGCTTTTATCCAAAGCGACTTACAATTCGTACATTTGTCAACAGTTGAACCGGTTAACTACCAGTTTACAAGAATAATGGTCTTTCGTTTGAGTCATCTGAACTGACAGTGTGCAGGGGCTGCCATGGTGGCCAACATTGGCCCCCCCGTGGGGAGGGTCCCCGACGACCACTTCGACAGGACGTTTACCTGGTTGTTGAGGAAGGCCTCGGCCTGCTTGGTGTCCCTCAGGAACAGCTGGTAGGCGTGCGACTGGGACAGAAGGTTTTGGCGGTTCTCCCACATCTTGTGCAGCTCGTTCCAGCCCGTGTCGAGCGCCTGCAGCCTCTGGCGCAGGAACATGTACTGGGCGTCCGTCTGGCCCTGGGTCACCATCTCGCCCATGTCGCGCATCTTCTGGTAGTCCTCCTCGTAGTTGCGGACCTCGTTCTTGATGCCCTCGTGCTGCGCCAGCAGCTTCTCGGCCTCGGTCAGGGTGTTGGGCATGTCCTCGGAGGCGATGGCCGTCTGGGTGCGGGAGAGCCAGGACTGGAAGTCGTCCAGCTCCCGCAGGAACTGCTGCAGCTTGCTGGCCTCGCCCAGAGACTCCTCGCGGTTCTTCAGAGTGTCCTGGGAGCGACAGTTAGCACGTAGTAAGCTATGTAACTAGCTTAATAGATGGAGAAGAGTGTCTTGCTACGTATAACTCCTGCCTGAATAAATAACAACAACAACATACACATTGCAGTTGCATCTCGAGACCAGAGTGTATCAAGTAACACACCCCCCCCCGCCCCTACCTTCATCTCGTCCCAGACGCCCGTGATCTCCGCCAGACGCCCCCTGATGGCGTCGGCCTGCTCCGGGTGCTCGGAGGCCAGGCGGTCCGCCTCCTTCCCCAGATCGGCGAGCTTGTCCTCGATGGCGGCCAGGTCTCGCTCCATGCCGGTCAGCTTGCGCTGCAGAGCCATCACTCCAGCCAGGTCGTTACCCAGCTCCTGGGTGGACTCAATCACCTGGAGGAGGAACATCAAACAGTGGGCGGAGGGATGAAGGAGTTGCCGTGCACATCAGGCGCTTTCGGACCAAACAGTTCTAGGGCCTCAGTTCTAGGGACTACCCACTGGGGAGCTCCCCCGAGAACTAGACGAGAACGGTTTGTAAACGCACCGCCAGTAGGAACGCTGAGAAACGGCTTTTTATTCAGTTGTACGCAAGAAACTGTATAGAAATGAATGACAATAAAGTGGATCTAATCTAATCTAAGCATTTAAGCATTTAGCAGACGATTTTATCCAAAGCGACTATTAACTATCAACTGCAGTATTTTAGACGTGTCTTGTCTTTTCTACTGGCTGGGTTGAAAGAGACAGAATTGGCGTCGCCACTGGTACCTTTGTCTTCTCCTTGATCCAAGACTTGGTCTCGTTACACTCCAGGTGGTAGTTCTGCACTCCCAGAGCGGAGTTCAGGAGGTCCTTCTTCTGGTCCACCAGATCTCTGAACACACTCCACCTGGACAGTTCCACGGGAACGCGCCGTCAGCCACCGTGACTGAAGCTATTCCCTTTTACCGTTACTTCAACGCCCTGACTGCATCTAAAGGCTTTGGTCTGTGGGCAATCTGTAGGCCATCAACTACACAGCTGGACACGAACCTACTTTTTACTACTACTGTAAATGATAAAAATAAATAATAATGGTTGAATGCTTCTACTGTTGAACATTACTTTAAACTGAAGCTAATATATAAACATGCTCGTCAACTGTCAACTGTATGTGTATATATATATATATATGAAGATTTACAATATCACAACCTGATGACTAGACTTGGGATCAAATCCATTCAAAATGATCAAATCAAACTTTGTGGGACTCTAAAGTGGGACTCGTACAGGACATGAACGTTCCAAAGTAGTCAATTCACCTCGTGTTGAGCTTGTCTTGTTGGGCTTTGATCTCCTTCTCACTGGGATGGCCGCTGTGGATCAGCTGCCTAGCAACCTGGTTCACCACGGCAACTCTTGAAGCCTGGCTGTTCATTTCTGGCTCCAAACTCTCAAACCTGGAGAGAGCGTGTGAAATGTCAAAGTTGTCAAAACCATAAATAGTACCGTAATTTAAAAAGGCAAAGATTATTTAGGAGTAACTTCCAAGCGTTTTATTCCTATGAGCTACACAGGATAACTAACTGTATGGTAAAACATAGATTTTAGAATTGAAATCACACCCCTAAAGTACAGAGACAGTGTCTCTGTACTTTATAGATACAGTGACATATACATCTGGTTTATATGTCAGTACTAACTAAATACAGAAAGAAATATCTTGAAAGTAAAACAACAAAAACAACACACAAGGGATGCAGTTGCATCTCTTGACCAGAGGGGCCGCCAATTTCCCAAGTTGGCCTAAGCACCTCCGACCACCCAAAACACACACACACACACACACACACACACACACACACACAGCATTAACACGCCACCCCACCTGTGCTGCACGACCTCGAGGTCTTCCAGTTTCTCAGGAATCTCCATGCTGTTGAGCCACTGCTCCTTCTCGTCGATCCAGACCTCACAGGCGTCCGCCTCGCTCAGCATCTTGTAGAGCGCCAGGGCGTCCTGGAGGGCCTGCTTCCTCAGCCGGGTCAGCTCGGCCACCTCCTTGTAGCGCTCCTCGATGCCCGCCAGTCGACCCTGCACCTGGGAACACAGCCGGACAGGCTCTGTGACGCAGCGTTTGGGTTTCGCTCAGAACTCCCAATACAGTCAGCAAATAAAGTAAAGTACATTCCTTTAGGCTCGTGAGGTCAAGAGGCCTTCTGTGAGACCAGGGTCATTTAGGGTTATTGCAAAACAAAGATGTAGGCCTATTTGAATAATAGTTTTCCTATTTCTTGGAGAAGAAAATTGCTAAAATGTATTATTTTAAGGATAGGACAGTGAATTAGGACACTTCTGCTCAGAATGTCCTCACATTGATACATGTCTTGTTTGCTTTTACCATCCAGAGTACCGAAAACTGTTCTGATGCCCCTTTAAGAAAGTCTCTAGCTATATGACGGTGTCTATGGTTAATTATTATTATTATTATTATTATTATTATACTGATGCGCTACCTCCTCGGAGCTGGCCCGGTCGGTGGGCAGTGTGCGCGACTGCTCGTGCAGCGCGTCGATGACCGGCCGGTAGCTGGTGATCTCCTCGGCCACGTCCTTGTGTTTCTTGACCAGGGCCTGCGTGGAGAACTCGTCATGCCCCACGTCCACGCTGGAGACGATCCGCAGGACGTCCAGCATCCAGGTGTCGATGTCGTCGGCGTCGGCCTGGAGCGAACACATCAAGGGGAGGGTGTACACCGGTGTGAGCCCCCTGGTCTGGCCACGGTAGCCGTCAACTGCCACGTGACTTCCAACAGAGCACTGAAGCTATTGCTACGTAATGACGCTAGTCGCAATGAAATCGCTACCCTAAATTGAACAATCAATATTTTCAGAAATGTGATGATTGCGTTGTCGGAAAGAGAGACCGTGTTTTAAGCAAAGGTCCAACCTCTCTGAAGTGTCAGTTAAGAGTGTTACGGTAAATGGAGTGTGCGTTTTGTTTTGCAGTGTCGGTTGAGGGTGTGCACCTGGAACTGGTGCTGGTTGCAGGCCTCCTGAAGGCGGGCCTTCCGGACCGCCGAAAGGCGCTCCAACGCCGCCCACTGCTCCTAAAGCGCAGGAACCAAAGAAGCAAGGATGGAAGGAATGATGAATGGAATGAGGGTAGAAGCAGAACACTTAACAAGAACAGTTAACAGAAGAGTTAAAGGCGTAGATTTTAAGATTTTACTTCACCCAAGAATGCATTACTTCAGGCTTTTCTTTAGGCTTACTTTAATCTCATCCCATTTATTTCATCAATTTGATTGTCGTTTTTTACCTGCAGGTCCTGGATGCGCTCCTTGATCTTGTCGGCGCCAAAGTGGTTGTCGGCCACCAGCTCCTCCCCCTGCTTGATGGTCTGCTGCAGGTGGGCCGCCCGGCCGCACATCTCGTCCTCGAAGGCCTTGTGCTGACTCAGCAGCCGAACAGCGCCCGTCAAATCCTTCCCACAATCCTCGGAGGACAGGATTTGCTCCTTCTCCCTGATCCACCCCTCCTGTAAAGCCGGACAGGGGGATGTCACGCGTTGTTGTACATGGCGTTTTATCGGCACTGATTATACACAGTGTCTCTCAACTTTCCCCGTGAAACAGTCGAACATGCCGCCGCCCATGTAGTTACAAGGACCACACTGTTCTCTGGCCTGCCCCCTGTGGTCACATATGAACCTGTTAAGGTTAGCCACTAAGAACAGTCAACACTCTTTGGTTCACTTCAGTCACAGTTAGCGTTGGGTTTGGATGGGCTTTTAACAGAACCCAATCTCTCTCTCTCACACACACACGCACACACCACACACACACACACACACCCCTCCAGGGAGCTGAAGGGGGAAACCAACATTAGTAATAAATTCTGTCCCTGCACCATCACAGATTGCTATTAGTCTAGATTGTGTATCCACTGTTTCAGTGGAATGTGGGTTAGGGTTAGGTTAGAATGTGTTAGGTCAACCAAAGAGGAAGGAAGGCGTCACCTACGCCGCTGGGAGACTTTAGGATTAAGAACTGCTAGAGACCCACAGAGTCGTGTTGTCACGGCTCGCATCGGAAGCGCCTTCCGCGTCGGAATTAGAACAGTCAATGGGGGCACAGAATGGCAATTTCTTTCTTACTGTTTACTGTGTGTGTGTGTGTGTGTGTGTGCCCAGGTGCTGTGTGACTGACTACCAGATGAGGTGTGTGTGTGTATACAGGTGTGTGTGTGTATACAGGTGTGTGTGTGTGTATACAGGTGTGTGTATACAGGTGTGTGTGTGTGTGTGTATACAGGTGTGTGTGTGTGGTACCCACGGGCACGATGAAGACCACAGCGTTGGGGGGCACAAACAGGCTGGCAGCGAAGGCGGTGAGGTGTCTGGTGCGGCACACAGCGCGGCTGGCGTTGGTCTCTGCCAGGGGCACCATGCCATCCGTCCTCCACTGACGCTCCTGCTCGCTGAAGTACTGGCATAGCGAGGAGAACACGCCCACCTCCAGGTGCACGGCCACGCCCCTCGCCCCACAGGGTGTGGTCACGTTCACATAGTGGTCCTGGGTGGTGTCATAGTGCCTGCACACACACACACACACACACACACAGGTCACTGTGCTGTATACCATTAAGATCACTGAAGACAGTTACACTCAGAGGGTTACAGAGTGTGTCTAGATGTGAACACATCTAGTGAGGAACATCTACACTATAAACCTCTATACAGGATATACGCTTATCCTGCTGGCTAGGTTAGGTGTCTTACTCTGGGGACAGGAAGTAGGTTATGTGTCTTACTCTGGGGACAGTAAGTAGGTTAGGTGTCTTACTCTGGAGACAGGAAGTAGGTTATGTGTCTTACTCTGGAGACAGGAAGTAGGTTATGT
>JAODLI010068231.1:0-14475 GCA_027575585.1 Percopsis omiscomaycus
CCGCTTGAGTTTTGGCCTTTGATGTTAAACATTATCCACATAAATAATGAATGAATAAAATGCACTTTTATGATCAGAGGATATAATTTTTTTTTACTACATAGACATATACACACAGTGACTTGAGTGGAAACATTATTTTGATAACATTTGGTGAGTTTCAGTACTTTGTAGTTCACTGACAGAGCCAAACAAGAGCTTGCGTGACGGTCCGCACCTTCTCACGTCAAGTTCATTTTTATACATCACACACTGTGCGTGAGAACCAGCGTACGTAACCTTTTCGTGCGTACATGAGGCCCCTGGACACCGTTTATACATGAGGCCCCTGGACACCGATAGAATAATTTCTCGTGTAATGTCATTCATTACACTGTTGTCTGTAATTATATGAATGATGAGTCTATGTTGTGGTTGCATGGAGTTGTGTAGGCGTCTGAGCATCTGCGCTGCATGAACATGCAGAACATGGTGCGAAAGTACTGCAGGAGGATCCTGCCGGAGTGGAGAAAACAGGTAGAATCAATAAGTGACTTATAATAATTATTATAATAGTGTCCATGATGACAATTTAACCATGTTGTTGGAGCTGTGAAGTTCTGGCAACTGGCAGTTTTTTACCATAAACATAAGTGGTTGTGTTTGCGGTGTACAGTCTAAAACCTGCCCAATGTTACTGCTTTGACTAGTTGGAGCAGAAGGTTGTAGCCAGTGAGATCTTCAAAGACCAAAAGGCCAGCTACCCTTGGAGCGTTGCCAAGCTGTTTTTGGGATCACGGCTTGGTACGTGTTCGTGAAGTACACACAACACAACACATACATATTTTCACAAGTACGTTTAGCTGTAGCCTCCAAATCCTGCATAACTATTACCAGAGCTTCCATTTCCTTCTAGAAAGTGAGCAGATCAACCTCAAAGTGATCCAGACTCTTGGCAATGACAAAGTCCAGGTGTGGCTGAGTGTTTTACCTACATGGTATTAAAGGCTTCACCCTCTGTGGTATTGTTTATACATTCAACTAACCTACTGTAATTATATACAGTATTATCCAGCAGTTTAAAGTAATTAAGTAGCACTTTTTTGTAGTTTACATAAGTATATTATCTTAAGTTAAGTAAACATTGTGTTATTGTATGTAATTAAACCCTGTTTCTTCCCAGTATGGCGTACTGGTCACTAAGTATGACAGAAGGGGTTTCAAAGCTCGTCCTCGGCAGCTTCTCCTCACTGTCATATCTGCTGTGCTGGTAGATAGGACCAAGATTAAGCAGAGAATTGACTACTCAGTTCTACGAGGTGAGACTGGAACTGAGGGGTGTAACAATACAATAGTCAAAAAGGAATTTTGGTATTGAGCATTACAATATTATATAATAAACTTGCACAACACTTGCCATTTTGATACATTGTATAGAAGCCTTTTTTTTTGACTTGCAGATTTTTCATCACATCCCTAGTACAGACACTGATCGAAAAAAATATTCCTCATCTGCTCACAGGCATCTCTGTGAGTTGTCTCAGCGACGGAATCTTTGTCCTGCACGTGCACAGCGAGGACAACAAGCAGAAGGTAGGGACCTCCGGTCAAGACAACTCATGTCCAGCCGCTATTGTTAACAGTGCCCGCACACTGCCTCTAAGCCCACCTGTGTCTTCAGGGGGACGTGGTGCTCAGCTGCGATCACGTGTTTGAGGTGGTGACAAAGCTAGCGAGGATGGCGGGCAAGACGAACAACATCCACGTCAGTCAGGGCAGGTGCGGCTCTGTCCCAGTGTCTTGATTTACACCATTTGTTTTACATACGAGTGGAATTCTGGCTAAATTACTTTTTAAACATATTTTAAAATTAGTCCAGTTCCTTCAGGTCCCTTCAGTCAACACAGCTGGGGAAAAAATGATAGGGGTCCTTTAAGAAAGTTTTTTTTTTTTTTTATCCTTCTTGTTACTCTGCTAGATAAGCACTAAGAATGTTACTCACTTTGTAGTTATAATTATTGACTGTTTGAAGAGTGATAGCTTTAGATTATTGTAAATATTAACTGTTTTGAGGAGCGAATGATACTGTTGTGCAAATTCATAGGTGAAGTAACCTTGTTACATCATGCTGTTAACAAATGTAGGCTACTAATTGTAAGTCGCTTTGAATAAAAGCGTCTGCTAAATGCTTAAATGTAAATGTAATGAAATGTGCATCCATTTTAAATGATTGGTTATACTGTATGTGTGCAACAAAAGTTTTTTTAGGGGGGGACAGACTCACATGTTTTTATCTGCTGCTTGTTTGGTTCTGCAGTATTAGGTTTGCTGTGGCTCGGAGGAAGGAAGGGGTTGTGGACTTCATCAGGGGTTCAGAGCTGCGGGTGGCCAAAGGCAAAAGAGGACATTTGCTAGTGGTGGGTTGTTGCGATGATATGAGGGGAAAGATGACAGTCACAGGGCAGTATTTAATGAGGGAGAAGTAAATGTGGGAAGACAAAAAAGGTGAAGCGAAAGCAGAAGTAATGTGTAAACTAACCACACATTGTAAATCCTGTGTACTGAGAATTCAGTCTGATTGCTTTGCAGACGGCTCCTGGTCCCAGCCCTACATGACCCGAAAACATTCTTGTCCTGCTTTGGAACCAGAGTGCTGCCACTCAGAAGATAGCAGTTTTTGTTTTTTTTTGGTTCAGATAGCATGACACCACCACTACAATATACTCATATTAGTCACCACGTCACATAACTAGCGATTTAAAGTCACTTGATCTTTTATTTAAAAAATACATTTTACGATGTTTGCAATTTTTTTACACACAACATTTAAAATGATCACATGAAGTCACATAATTCCAAATGCTTCATATTTAATGAATTCACATTATGTTAGCTATGAAACAGTTTGTGTAATATAACATCTCCATATAAAATTAAGTTAACAGCATCTTTGAAATAAATACTTTGTAATAAATATGTCAATAAATAGCATATTATAATGCATATATGTGTGCCATGTGTAAATGGATATCATTGGAAAGTCCAATAAACTGGGGCCTGGGGAGAAAAGGGCTGTTGGGAATTGTTGCGTGCCCTCCAAGATTGTTGAATTACAGTCAAAAGAGAAGGGGAATCCCTAGAGGCTGCCACACATACATTAATACTTCAAGTAAAAGTCATCTTTCTCAACAGAGATGATGTCTCAGCACAATTTTTGGGCTGATTAAAACACAAGGAAGGTTATATAGTTTTGGCTATATAACCAATTCTTTTTCATCAGTTTTGGCATCAGTTTTTTGATGGCAAAAATGTCACACAAAATACAAAAAATACATAGGATAAAAAAAAAAAAGCTACATAGGATAATTAGTTATGGTAAAATACCAACTTTTAGTATTGTAATTGCTATCTTCCAAGCATCAGTAAAACCAACAGCGCAACATGAAATCCCCTGGATTAGGAATTTCGCTGTACAGTACAGTACAGTGGCTGGAAATGCAGCCTGCTGGTAAGCAGGAAGTGCTGCTGACAAAGCTATGACTCAAGTGACGAGATGTATACGTTATCCTATGCAGCTTTAGGTTTGTTTTTACCTCAATCTAAACTACGGTTTATTTAGGCCTATGGAGGTGAATATTTGTTAAGTTCTCTTCTATCCAATTCACCCCCATTTACTTTGTTGTTGTGGCCTCTCTTAGACTTTCTGTTTTGAATGTCTGGTCATGAATTAGCTTCTCCCCTGAAAGCTTTAATCAGCGCTGTGGAAAAGGTGGGTGGGTTCAGATCTGTTGTGCATTCAAGAGTGTCAGTTTCAGTCAGCGCGTGGCTGCGTGCATGTGGGTTTTACGGTTGTGTGACGTGCGGGTCATGGTGGTTCTTGTGCCTGTAAACCAGCAGAAGAAAGTCTCTGGCCAGCCGGGTGAGGTAAAGGTCTACATCTCTCAGAATAATGTAGCCCTCCAGGTGACTGTCCCACAGGGTTTGCGGGGGGAGCCCAGTTCTCAAGTCAAACATTCCCGACGCTGTTGGAACTGTGGGAGAGGTCCTAGAGCTGTCCATGAGTCTCATCTGCAACACGGTGCAAAAGCAATGTTATCGAACACTGTAACAAACAACAACAAAAACAACTAGTGTGTATTGACTAGAATAGAGCTATCAAACGATTCATGGTGATTTGAGGTAAAAACACTAATTCTGCTCAAGTATTTTGCCTATACTATTACTATTATCGAAATTTCCAAAAATGTTCCTTCTGCATATGGCTATTAATATGACATTGTATTTGACATTGTATTTTAGCTAAACAAAATTAAAAAAATAAAAAGCTAGTGTTTGCTCACACAACAGAGAAGGACAGTGCAAAGCAGTAGATGTAGATGTATCTAACCGAATAGTGACCTCCAAATTTAAATTCGTATTGAATAGTGAAATGTGTGTATTTTTGAAATGCGTATACCTGGGTGTTGACATGTGTGATGAGGTCTCTCAGGTTCCGCTGGATGTACTTTATTCTTTCAGGTATGGTCATGGTGGGCTTGGTTCTGCGTTTGGCCCTATGGGTCCCTCTCTGTTCTGCTTCCTCCTTCTGCAGCTGTTTGCGCTTCAGCTCCAGCATATCCCAGAAGGTGCGCAGGTCCTGGTAAGCAGCATGAAGCCGGTCCCAGTCCTAACACAATGCAAGAGAAGAAAATATGATCACATGACCAACCTCTGAGGCAATGATACCCTTAAGGGAAATTCCTCCTAGATTTATGGTACTTTTGTAATAACCAATTCATCAAACAACAGGGATAAATGGGAAATACCAATATGAATGATCATGTTTTTATAATAATTGGAATTAATTAAAAAATGGGAAATTACAGTAATATGCAACCCAAACACCAACCTCCATCTTTAACCAGCTGTTGAAGTCTGTAGAAAGTAAGGGCAGTTCTTTCAGTTGCAGACTTCTATCTTCAAAATTCCTGTCTCCTAAGTGATGCTCCTTCTAGTGGAATGCGGAAAAATATATAGTATTACATTTTAAAGTACAACAAAAGATGGCAACTTCATTGAAACCTAGAATGAGCTGGCTAGTTGAGCTGCATTCAGGGAGGGCACTCACATATCTTCTAAGCAGCTGCTGAACATATGCTCGTGTGGATCTGGTGAGACGAAGGGAGTTAATATATGTGGAACTTGGCTGGTCTAGAGGGGATGCATTGCACATCTCCTCACAGCTCAAGAAGATGAAGAACAGGCCAAAGTGCACCTTCCACCAGAACATCATCTGGGGGAAAGAGGAATGGTCAATTTAATTGAATGTTATTGGGACTTTGGTGCTATGTGTGTACAAGCCCAGTAGTCATGATTAGTCATGATTAGGAAAGACCGCACATCCCCAAAGTACACACAAACACACCCAGGTAGCCTGAAAGTGCAGGCTTATCAACCTGATTGTGTTTGTAAAATTATTTGGTGCCATATATTCGGATATCTGATTCAGATTTTTTTGTTAACACGTTCAAGGTGGTTTATTGAATAAAAAAGGTCATCTGTATTATTTTCTATTTTGTTTGAGTGCTGTGTGGTAGTGTATGACAATCACAGAGTTGGATGTTACATTTAGCGCTACATTCAGTGGAATCATCTATTATGCATGATATAATATTTGTTTAATTGTTAATAATTTACTTTGTTTAATTGTTTACTAGTGCAAATTTACCACACAATTATTGTCTTTCACAATCACCTATCGCAATAATATATTTTATTATTGTCATTTTGGGATGAAGGTTAGTTTAGGCACCAAGTAATCTGAGTGCAAGTAGCCTATGCTTAAATCTCTCATTTAATGTGGACATTCTCCTTACAGACTGGTCTCATTTCTTAATTAACACAGTATATTCTTTATAAAAAAAATAGATTTTGTATATACATAAAATAACAACACTGTGAATGTCACAATTCCATTGAAATGCCTGTATCACAGGATAGAAGCTGTAAAAACAGTCTACACATTAAATTCAGGTACAATTAAACTGCATTGTTAAAAAATAAAAGGCTTACCTTGTGTAGTTAGTAGTAGTGAGTTACTCTCTGATTTAGTTGTAGCATTCATGCTTCACTGAAGCCAATTTATATTTGTTTTGTTCTCAGTTTCACTTTCTATGATAGTCTGGAGTTTTTCTTTAGTCTCTCTCTCTCTCTCTCTCTCTCTCTCTCTCTCTCTCTCTCTCTCTCTCTCTTTCTGTTAATGTGGTTCCAATGATTCACGCAATGGGAAAACTTAATATGTGAAAAGCTTAACCATGTGGTAAGTGGCACCAGGAAAAAGAGAATTTCAAGAATGGATGGTGATTTTAGGATGGAACTGTTCTACGGTAGGGGTACAGTTGAATGGGACTACAATGATTACAACTTTCAGCTGGGAGGCAGGCAGTATCTAAATCTATACTGTTTGTGTGTGTGTGTGTGTATATATATAAGTTAAAAAGAGAGCTTGCTCTCAATTGTTCCTCCGACTAAATGATGGTGAAATGTACAGGGTAACTAAAATTCAAAGTTATGCAAATGTATTTGTGACTAATGAGAGCTAATGTTGACTGTGGATTAGTAAAAGAGCCCTTTTTTTAAGTTCTTCAGATGTTAAAGACAGTTACAGAAAATTGGAAATTGAGGTATAATTCCATGACATTACTTATTGGTCTACGGTACCAGAACAAAAATGCTTTTTATACTATCACCTCACCATTATCTCAATGTTTGGAGGAGAGCAGGAAAATTGATGCTGCCAAAGGATTGAGGCACTAATTGATCTACAATCTAATGAATACTTTAAAAGTAGAAAAAGGTGCATACTCTACAGGTAATCTATAAAAAAAACTGGCACAAACAACTACCGTTCATTTAGAGCATCTTGTAAAAACGAAACTATCCACAATCCAGTCTGGTTTTAGACCGAGCGAAAGTACATCACAGCTTCTAATGTAGGACATGGTATTGCGCACTCAAGGTTTATGGGGACCATCCTACTCACTCACTCAATAATGAACGTACTGTATAATACTATAAATTACTCTGCAGCTCTCTCTGCAGGCCAAGCTTGAATAACGTTCAGTCTGATTTTAACCTTATCGAATGGCCTGGCTTGCGTTAAATTATTACTAAATCCTGACATAGCTAAATAGGCCTACATACTCTTCTTTACAAAACACAGGAATATTTATGATGGCGGAACTATTAGTACTCAACATGGGAAACCAATCAAAAAGTTTTCCTCATACAAATATGGGAATATAATTGAAAACAAATTTAGATTAATAAAAAAACCTGAAACAAGGAGACAGTTTGTTCAGGCTATATTATTATCTGTTTTAGATTATGGCAGCATTTTATACATAAACTCTTACTATGTAATACAACGTTTTGTACAGTACTATCATGCACTGTATGTATTCATGCCCAATTTGAAAAGAGAGCTTTTGCTCAATTGTCCCCCTGATTACATGAAGGTGAAATAATCCATAGCTTCTGTACTGTACAGGAGCTGTTACAGACAGTTACAGGTACAATGAAAAATCGAGGTATAATTCTAAATGATCAGTTTCAATCAGTTTACAAACTACAATTATAGACAAACTAATGCAAACAGACAATAGATTCATGTTGTTGCTATTACATATTAATCCTAAAACTATACCAAGGTTCAGAAATATTGAAGACAAGACGTTGAGAGAAGGTTCATAGAGAAAAAAAAGAATATAAGCATACAAGAACTCAGTCATTGCAGCACACAGTATATGATCAAATCTCTTGGGCCTCCCTCATTTTCATAAGTTTGATTACATCCTCTTTTTCATTGCACTACCTAAACTTACACAGGGTTTCCTCCGTGATTAACAGACATGTTCTATTTTCAGTCTCATCCGTTTTTCAGGTACCACTTTTGTTATGCTTTTGAAATAAGTTTCCTTTTATTTAGGATGTACTGTACACATTTCCTGATGTAATAAATTAAATCACTGGCTTCAAAATCAGTTATTGCTGGTCATATCTTAACTAACCATAACCTAACTAACCTATCCTAACCGTATCCTCTTAACATAAACTTAACCTATATAACCATAACCTCATGCACCTGCGCATCCTACAGAACCTTGTGTCCTACAATATTACATTTTGCATACTGTAAAGTCAAAAGGCTGTAGCTCTAACCATTGATATATTCATTCATATACTGTATATAATTTGCCAATACACGTCACTAGCTTAAATATATGAACTTGAAGTTGAAAATGTAAAGTTGAAACTAAAATTCTCTGGTTGAAAGATGACAGCTGGATATTGTGCAGCTGTTACAACAAAACATTTCGGACTTGTGCAATTTACCTAATAGAACCAGGGACTTTTTGTTTAGCTTGGAGGCTTATAGGAAAGGACTGGGGTTTCACTAACCTATAATGGTCTCAGTCTATTCCACATAAAGAAAGCTGTATGGTTTGGTTTCCAAGGATAATTAGATTTTATCACTGACTTTCAGTATGGTGTAACTGAGTGGAAGCTGCTATTTTATCAAAATCTAAAAAAAGCCAAAAATAAATGAATGTAACTGTCCTTCCTTACTTTGTTCATTTTCATTGTTTCATGATACCATGCTAAATTACTACTTGTCTTTTGGGATTCCACTGGTGGTCAACTAATAGGTTGTTATTATCAGGTGAGGTAGTTCTTTTATTAGTAATTTTGGTGCCATATCCTCATTTATTTTGCCCCATGATAATCCCAACTAGCAGTATTGCAGGCATTTACAGTTTGCAGCACTGGGAGATGATCGAAATGAGAGCATTTAAGGACAATCACATTCATTAAAGGCTAAATAACAAAATTGTGTGTAGATAACCCCTTGCTGAGAGGAAAAGATAAAATATGTTTAGATAGGTGTTAGATGTTTGGAAAAACAGGGACAAAAGTCTGCTTGACCAAACATGTTGGTTACATTATGTAACCCCTCTTGATGCCACAAACATACCCAGGTCTTTATAAAAGCAGCTCTTCATTACAAGCAAGATGCACTGAGAGTTTGGTTGGGTATCTCTGATTTCTGTACTGTCTTCAAATCTCTGTGATCAAGAAAAATGTGTTCAGCTTTTACTCTTTCCATTCTGATGTGTTTGACCGCCACTACCATTGCGGAGCACCACCAGCCTTGCCGTAAGAATGTTTTAATTGATTCTTTTGATTTGTTCATTTTTTTAAATTATTTTCTTACATATTTAAATTTGTTCATTTTTTATTTAACCATGTTGTTTGGATTTGATTGGTTTGTTGGTTAGTTGCTTCCTCTCTTAGATATAGTATGTCTGTGTTTTTACGATAATGAAATGAAACAAATATTGTGTGGGGTGCGGGGTAAGTTAGGGGGTTTAACTCCCAGCTGAAAGGTTTTGGGTTCGATCCCAGACATGCCCTGCCTACCTGTAAGCCTCCTTGAGCAAGATGTCTAACCCCTAACTGTTCCTTAATATACCTGTAATCGTAAGTTGCTTTGGATAAAATATGCTAGATGACTGTAAGATCCTGACAACTGATATTGTCTTTTAGATTCACCCAATATGACAGGATTCCTATCGGTGGTGAGTTTGCCTATTTTGTCTTTCAAAACAACTTACTGTATGTCTTATTCTTCTTAACCAAACTCTGACTTTCTCAAACCATACATTTTTTATGACACCAGTTCGACGCAAAGAATCACATATTCAAGGCACTGGGGAAATACTTCTATGACCCTCTGGCCAAGAAGCTACGGTTCAAAACAAATGACACCGAAAGTACCAACACTACCTTGAGTATGGATGTACTGATGGTGTTCGATGAGGTAATAGTGACTAATCACTCCGAACAATTTAATTTGAAACAAATGATCTTGATATTCATTGTATCACATGTCATATCTGGCAGGGTGTATTTTATGAGATTGATGGCAAAAATCAAAGCTGTGAGAAGAAATCCTTGCATTCACTCCTGCATCCTCTGGAAGTTCCCACTGGTTCCAAGCACGTATCCGAATTTGTTTTAGGGAGTGCAATCATTGAAGAAGAGGGACTTAAGCTTGATATTTGGATGGGAACAGTGCCAGAAACAGAAGAAGGTTAGACTGACAATACAGAAAAACTACTTTCACTAATTTTAATGACATAACCCAAGCTCGAGCTGTCTCTCTCAATATAGTGTATTAATTATCGAGACGAATATAAAAATGGCAATGTCTGTTTATGGTCTTTTATGATTACAGCAAAAATTACCATATCTACAACACAAAGGTGTTTGCCTGTGAGCATTCTCTACTTGTGTGATACAGCCTCACTACTGTTCAGGTTGGTAATTTTATGTACAGTACCACCAGGGCTATTTCTGAAACTTTCCTGCTGTAAACACATTCGTTCACAGATATGTGATGACTGTTCTTTCACTGTAAGGAAAATGCCCATGAAGTTTTTGTTTTTATTTTCTTGCAGCAACACATTTGTTGAGACTGAGATTAAGGATCCGGATTCACTTAAAGTGCCGTCTTTTTGTGAGGACGAGGCTGTGGAAGTAACGCCTGAAGGGACAGAATACAGTTTCTTCCACCTGTTTATCTAGAAGGAATCTCACCAAGAGAACTTGTTTTGTGTGTTTCTATGTATGGCTATAGCTAAACTCTAGACAATTATCTCCTTCTCATGTCAGACTTGAGTGGTTTGCATGGTATCTACACTGCATTGTGTAGCTATGTTGTGACCATCCACTCTCTTAAGTAGAGGTGGCTTCTAAATGGATCAAATAAATGTATTTTGATGTAGGCTAAAGGAAGGAGACATGAGATGTTTTATAGACTTAGTCCTTAGTAACTAACAGTTGGTGGCTCTTCGTGTTGGTAATGCTTACATGTAAAATAAAATGAAATAAAAAATGTTCAAGCTGTTATAACCAAGATTTCCTAATAGAAATGTATTTGTAGTTATTTTTGGATCTGTGCTCTGTGCTCGTACTATTAAACTCATGTCAACTCATCATCATTATAGACAGAAATCCGCAATAAAATTAAATAAAAGTGAATTAATAAAATAAATCTAATTAACATTATTCCAGTGCTTTTCAACTACATTTTTACAAACAGTAAGGATATTTGATTTAATAAAAAGCAATATTCATTCATTTAAATTGAGCTAGAGGACAGGTCATTACTATCAGAAAGAGATTGCTTTTACTGATTGATGCAGACAGTGGCTGGGACTATTAGAACAGAATGACTTAAGTATACCTAGTGGGTTAAAAATGATAGGATAAGTCACATTATTCACATTATTAAAATTTAAGTGATTTAAGTTTTTTGACATTCACTAAAAGGAAAAAATCAAATTTACCCTGTGTCATCTCTTCTACTGAACATTTCTGCTCCAGCCTCACAATCTAAAAGCTAGAACATAGTCACAAAAAGGGGGGAATGCCATACTCTCCATTATGAGTTTGCTAACTCATACCATATCTGAAGTGGTTTGTTGTGGAAACTCAGAGGTTCAGAGCAGTTTTCCCTTATTCAATGTGTCCTGTACATGACTGTATGGGACATAGACCTTATGGGCTGTGAAGGTCTATTATTTCTCAGTCTCTTGGATTGGGTTGGATATCGTTGATTCTATAAAAACACTGACAAGATAACAATACAGTATGTGTTATTTCCTGTAGGGCTCACACTCTTCTTCCCTCTCAGCCTGATCATGCTCCTCAATCTCTATCTGATGTTCCTTAGCCTCTCTTCAAGGAACCCTGTGGCTAGACAGTGGTGCTGGCCTTTGGCATACCAGGTTTCCTGGCAGAACACTCAAATCTGAACATAGTGGAACATGTTGTGATTATCTCAATCTTTCTTAGTTTTTAATTATTAAATGACACAATGAGTAAACTCGTCGATAGGCTACACCATAGGCTACGATATCTTTTCTCAAAATTACAAGAACATTAAGTAGGCCTAGGCCTACAAGAAAATGGTCAGATTTTGAAATGAATGCAATACACTTCTGTACAAATATGATAACTTAGCCTACTTTTAAGATAACTTATTATACAGTATTCTCTCGGTTCTGACTTGGTAGATACTATAGAAAGGTGGATACAAACCTTTAATTTATTGATTTGCACCTTTGCCAATGTATGATGGCTGCTGTCTTGTAGAACAGCAAAAATCATATTTTCTATACCTCACTGAACACATACGGTTTTTGGGCACTGTGCGTGTTGGGGGGACTCACCTAGCCAGCAGGATAACTTGTGTTGTTGCCACTGGTTTACTCACCAAGGATCCCTATATTGATTCTTTCCCAGTCTACCTGACGAACATGCATATATAGCTTGGTAAAAATGAAATTTATACAAATATTAAGATGCCACATAACCTGCTGCACAACAAATGCTGTATATGGTACGCTCATCCATTGTAGTGCACACTGCTACCGACAGGCGGTGCCCAGTGCATGCATTTCAACGAAAACACAAACTGAGCCTTCCTATATTTGACTCCAAGGAACCTGAGAACCCTAGCTAGTAAATACGAGCCAATAAACACAAACATAATTAAATTAGGAAGATACCAGCTCATGTTTATAATGAATGAACACATCACTTTTGCAAAACTGACAACGTTTGGATTATTAATGAATAGTTTCAACGAATATTTAATTTAAAGGAGGTAAGTTGTAAAATGGCGGATAACGTTCAGGGAGTTTGTCATTGATGTCGCTATTCTGGTTACTAAACTAGCCACCTGCTATAGCCCTCAGTCTGGACATTTGCCTGGTCTTTCTCTATAAACGTTAATTCGCTGCAACATGCACTACTGCTACGCATGCTAACCTAGTTTGGTGTCGGGTAACGTTAGCTAGCTAGAAAGAGACTATTGCTGATTACGTACGGAATGTAATAGCTAACTGTCTGTAATCAAAATCGTTGTCCCAAAAAAATACTGAAAATGCCATGTTAACAAATCAAGAGGTAACACTAGCAAGAGAGCTGCTTGTCTGTACAGTAGAAGAACTGATACAATGAATGAAAGCTAGTGGACAGGGAATACAAGTCTTGACAACGCTTTAGTTATGAAGTATCGAATCGATTACCCGCATGATGTGTCGGATAAGATTGTTTTGGTCTTATAGCCAAAGGCTAGAGTTATGACAACTTACTGCCCACTTCAACCTATCAATAATATTGACGTGAATGCTCTTGGTTCGCAGTGTAAGCCGACAGTGTTCGCATTTCTATTTTACTGTCCGATATCTTTGCCTTCGCTGTCTGCTGTCAAAACACCCCCCGTTTCTTTAATTTCCTGATCTTTAACCACCGATATTTTGCACATTCTGCATGTGATAGCTGCTCCGTATAAGGTATTTTCCTAGACCTTGAATAACTCCATGATTGTAGTTAGTGTGATCACTCAACATCAGCAGAAAGTAGTCTAAAAGACGTAAAAACGACAAAACTCTAACTGTACCATGTGACACACAAGAGTCTGAGTCTTAACGAAACAGAGACTTGTACATGTGGTTTCTTCATTAATGGGGTTTTCACAGAATCCCCTCTGGGACCGTTTG
The DNA here is from genome assembly GCA_027575585.1 of Percopsis omiscomaycus. NCBI lineage: Eukaryota > Metazoa > Chordata > Actinopteri > Percopsiformes > Percopsidae > Percopsis > Percopsis omiscomaycus. The sequence continues at coordinate 13,590 of JAODLI010068231.1, forward strand.
TGTAGATGTGTTTATCTTTGTGTTTTTCTAATCTGTTATATGTTCTCCATTGGGTCAACTAAAGCTCTTGATTTTCATTATGTTTCAGGTTAAGGGAAAGAGGTATATTTGACACCCAGAACACTTATTGAAGTGAAAATTCCTCAAGAATAATGTTTTAGATATGATAGCAGCCCAAGATTTGCACAAAGATTTTCAATTTCCTCAGTGAGTAATAGTCTTCTTTAAATATTCACTTGAATGAAATCAGTTGAACTCTAAACTTCTCATTGAACCTTTATGCACTGTCAGAACTTTATATTTGACACTGTGTCTGTGTTGTGTTGTCTTGTGCTTTGGTTGTGATGACCTGATGACCTGAACAGAGAGGCAGATTCCCATCTATCCTCAGACACAGACTTTGAAGATCCTGATGGCAAACATGCAATGTCAGGAAAAGGAATGGTATGCTCCATGTTTAAGCATTAAAATGTGTGTTTGTGTTTAACAGTAAAAGGAGTGACTGTTATTTAATCATAAAAGGCCTCTAATTCACATACAGTAGTTATCAATACAATTATTACGTATGCAGTTATGGTGTATCCATGTGCACATATCACTTTTTAATAGGCAGCAAAAAAGAAAACGAAGGCTAAAGGTGTGGGCCTGGGAAAGGGTCCTGGATGTGACTGGGTGAATGGCCACCAACAAGAGAATGGTGTGGAGAACATGTCTCTATTTGAGGTGGTTAAAATGGGGAAAAGTGCCACACAGGTAGGTGAAGACAAATTTCATAGTGATTATTGTTATGTTGCAGCAATAAAATGGCTGGCATATATGATATATTACAGTGATTTTCAAACTTTTTATGCCAAAAAGCTTGCCCCCCCCCCCCCCCCCCCCCCAC
>JAODLI010068242.1:0-14475 GCA_027575585.1 Percopsis omiscomaycus
AGTGACTGGCTGTTTGCAATTCGCAACCTTCACGACTAGATGTCACTAGAAATTACACACTGGACCTTTAATGTTTTCCATGGCTTTATATCAGGAAGCTTTGTATCCAAGCTCCTTGGGGCATATTATAGTGAGACATGATGTACAGTTGACCGCTTTGACCCTGAAGACAATTTGAGAATATGCCAGCGGTATCATGCAATCCAGATGCCATTTAATATCTGTTGCATTACACCTGTGTGTGTGTGTGTGTGTGTGTGTCAGTCCCCTGACTACCTCTATGCCTTCTATGAAAGCTTAAGGTGTCAACATGTAATCACCATGTCAGAACGGTGCTTCCTCACACTGAATGTTTACTTGGTAAGGCACTCTGGAGACAGTGTGTTAACTTCCATACTGGTCTACTGCAATACTGTGAGTCACCGGGCAGCCTGAAAACAATCATGCCTATCTAATTAGTGCATGGATGAGCATTTTTGTGTGTGTTTGTGTGTGTGTGTGTGTGTGTGTGTGTGTGTGTGTGTGTGTGTGTGTGTGTGTGTGTGCACGCACAAGAGAGATGGACTGATAGCGAGCTGTTAAGACACGGGCTCACAGATGACAGCTGAACACGGAGGTGAAGGATGGATGGATGGAAAGCTGAACGACAGTCGGGGAGACAGAGAGGAAGGAGAAGGTGAGGGAGAGAGGAAGGTCGCCTGGAAATTATTAACTGTAACAGGGGAGGGGGAGAGCCCGGAGCAGAGAGATAGATAGACAGAGAGAGAGAGAGAGAGAGAGACAGAGAGAGAGAGAGAGAGTAGGAGCGAGCAGGAAAGAGAGAATGATTCAGAGAGAGAGAGTGTGTGTGTGTGTGTGTCTATAAGCGAGCCTGAAAGGGGAAGCCCAGCAGATCTTGTCTAGAAGGGAAATTGCATAGCTAAGGATTTATTGCATCAAGTGTAATTGGGTTCAACCAGCACCCAGGGAGAAAATCTATTGAAACCCCCTCTCTCGGTGCAGCTGAGAGCCCAGTGTTCACATGCTATGATTCCAACAGTAGCAAACGGTTCTGCATACAGTTGCACCAGCTGAGGGTGAGGCATTAACCGTAACACTGTAAAGCGAACAGGTCTAACTAGCATACAAATGAGGGGGCTAACAAGGAATGCTGTTGCTACACATTTAGCTTCTCAACTACATTTCCTGCTGATGTAAGATTTATTAAAAAGGCTCCTTCGTCTCTAATGGTGTTTTCCCCAAGAGAATTGATAAAGAATTAATGAGTGTTAATAAATTATTAAGATTATTAATGCTGAATATTTCTGCGGGTTTATCATCGACAGAACTGCAGTACTGTATGTCTGTATGGATCGTATATATTCAAAGGGAGACGCCTTTGATTTCACTGCAACACAAGGCAGAGGAGCGGGGAGTTAAGAAAACTTAAAAAATGAATGCCACAGAGTTTCTAGAGGGAAGTTTGCTGGTGCATAGCAGAGGGGGTACTCCGCGCGCGCTCGTGTGTACGTGTGCGTGTGTGTACTCCCCTGCCCTCCACTGCAGTGTGATTCCCCTCTGTCTGTGACATGCAGCAGCATTCACAAACCCACACTGCAGAACTGAACAGGCCTGGCCTTGCATAACAAACAGAGAGAGAGAGAGAGAGAGAGAGAGAGAGAGAGAGAGAGAGAGAGAGAGAGAGAGAGAGTTTGCATGTGTATTGAGCAAGTACACAAGCCACGGAGGGGGCGAGAGTAACAGTGCCACAGAGCAAGGCAGGAGGGGAGTGAAACAGTCTGTCAGACAGACAGTCAGTCAGACAGACAGTCCAGGTGAAGGTGTTGTGTTTCAGGAAACACCGCAGCTCAACCAAAAGGGATTCTCCTTCCCGGGCTTTCCCTGTGGAGAGAGAGAGCGGGCAGGCAAGGAGAATGGTGGTGGTGGGGGGGGGGAAGAAAGGAGCTCGCTAGCTTCAGACAGCGGTCAGGCAGTGCAGTGGCTTTTTGCTCCATCTTAATAGGTTTCATCGACTGCCTCTATAAATGGAGGATTGGAGCTCAGGGAGTATGGCTGTGCTACGGGCTGGGGCTCAGGCCTATATTTAGCAAAGCAGTGTGTGTGTGAGCCTGTTTGTGTCCTTTACCAGCCTTTAGGCGTCATACATTGAGGCTCATTAATATTCTCGTCTGGGACTCTGGGGTGGGGTCTATTTGTAGATTTGCACTTTACCTTAAGATCTGTTACACTGTTTGTTCTGTTATTTATCTGGTGAATTAAAAGCCTCAACAGACTCTGATGTATGGACAGTCACCAAAAATAGCCATTTGACCAAATGTATTGCATATATAGAAACTATATAAGATAAGCTTTATATTTAGCAAAACATAAAAGCAACACACACCCACACAAAATTGTCAGATTTACTGTACATGACTGCAGTTCATGGTTAGAGTCCATTTTCATGCTGTGGCTTAAGAGGGTATGACAGTGTTATTTGGATGCTTTATAAGAATGAATATACTGTAGGAACCCTACTGTTTGCATGCCTATATTTCATTCCTAGAAATTGCTTGGGAAACCCTGCTGTGTTAATACTGGGGGATTTTGAGCCAGAAATGCTGTTCTGCACCATTTCCATGGTGATGAAAAAGAAGTCGTAGTACAGTGCATGGTGTTTTTCATCCTTGGCCATGTCATAGGACTGTCCTTGGAATAAGATACATCTGTGGGTATCCACTGCAGAACAATATGCTTGTCCGCCAAGCTACATGGCCAGGCAGAAATAATTGAGAAACTGCTGCATTTAAATTGATTTACCAGCCAGTTTAACAGCGATGGCGTGTGATTTACAATGCAGCTTTACAGATTTAATTCGATATTCTTTCAGTTATAGACGCAAATATGGTTGAATGGCCATACATTTAAACCTTGAACCTTGACCTTGTTGACATGTGGGGTCATCGTTGTTTAGTGTCCAAGAGATATGATTGACAATGTGGAGATTCTGGAAAATCCTCTAGGAGATAAGATGAAGGGAGGATTCGGATTCTTATTCGGATTCTTATTACTAAAGCGAGAAGTTTTGGACAACACCAACAACTGTAGATATTATCTTTGTAAAATAAATCCTTAAGTCTCAACTGTCCTACACTAAGATCCACTCAAGCTAGTCAATATTATATTTATATTTTATTATTCATTAGCAATCGGAAAACCTTCAAGAAAACAAGTCGCAAAAACAGCAGTGCTACTGTACATTTTGTATATTTCTAAAGCAGAAAAACGTGAACTGATGGTTTAAATTACACACGATTTAATCTTCAGTTTAAACATGTTTGACTATCGTTAAATAATTTTTTCAGCTGAAAACTTTTTGTGCATCTTACTAGTGTTTGTGTCTTGTTGCATACAGTAAAGGTTCGGAGGCTTCACTTTCCAAACAGCAGAACGTTTTATGGAAATTATTACAGGCAAAACCCTGTCAAACAAAATGCCAAGCCATCAGCATTCTAAAATATTCATAATGGACAAGTGTGTGTGAGTGGGTTTGAAGAAAAAGCAACAGAAAGAGCGAGAGAAAGAAAATTATCCACTTCTATATAATATAGCAACAGCTGCGGTGAAATCCCGCCAGCCTTAAGAACAAGGCAACGCTGTGTGTTTGAAGCAGAAATAACAATGATGGCCTCAAGGTCTTTGACTTCCATTTTGACTGTTATGCAACTGCCTCAAACTCTGGCTGCAAGGGACTGGAAGATGTCTGACTCATGCAGACCCTGAATTACATAACTCAAGAAGGAATGGAGACTTTCGTGTATATTTAATCAGCGGAGAATATCCATTATTTATTAAAGCTTTAACTTTGTAGTAGTTTCTTCCTTTTGGAGGCTTAATGAGAAGGCAGTCAGAGCAGATAAGGAGAACTACCCCCGTGGCTTAGCGGTTAAGATTGTGCTCTGAATGCTATTTGCTTTGAGAAGCTAATGTGTGTTAGGATACATAACAGTTGATGTCACCAACAACAACTGTCAACCCACTTCCGGAAAATGTTTCATTTTCTCCCACAAGCACCTTTACGAACAAGGAAAATCAATTTTTCAGTTTGCAGTAACACAGAGAGAGGGGGCAGTCTCTCTCGGGGGGCTGGCACCACCGAATTATATTCAAAGGCAGAAGAAAAAAGGGAACGGGACAAGAGCCTGTGAAACGACTGGAAGGCAAGACTGTGCTCAACACTTACAAGGCTGAGGTAGAACTGCCAGAAACATCAGCCTATGTATTTTAATTGTGGAATGGAATTTCACTGGAAGGAAGTGCATGGAGTTAGCACATTCGCTTCACCTAAAATTGGGCAAGGATATAGTTTCTCAAAAATGTCATGACCTTAATCTGTCTCTCTAACTTGAAAAGGTTGGCATCATATAGATAGAACACTGTAACAGCAGTCAGTACACACAACAGAAAGCACCCTAAGACACTACTGGGATGTCCCCCTATAGAGGTCACAGAGCTGCTCTAACAAATCAGACGTCAATGCACCAGGCTTGATTGTTAGCCTGTACTATAGTTTGGTTTAAAGTGATCACTTACTATTGAATTGAAATGCTCAGGATTGTTAAAATACAGGTTTGTAAGACCACCTTAGCCTGGTATTTACACCATAAATGTGCCGCTGAACAGAGAAGGGCACGTGAAGGGGTGGGTCAGTGCTGTAGTAAAAAATGGGGGTACTTTGAGGTACCACGGGGGGTACAGTTTTGTAAGAAAAATAGTAGACATCTATTTAGGCCTTTAGACAATGAAGGCGTTGAAATTTCAATCTGTTTTCTCCTGGACCTATTAAAGGGGCAAATTGTTAAACATTTTACTTTTTTCAGGTTTGGAACAACCATTTTCACTCAATACTCCTTTTATCCTTTTATATGATCAAATGCAAAAAAAGATTCTCTTCTATGCTTATATAAAATGTGGTAGTCCGGTAAAGGGGTACTTGGGTTTTGAACGCAATGGAAAGGGGGTACAGAAATCATTGTTTAATGCCTCGGCTGATCAGAGTCCAACAACCACTCATTCATCACCGGTGGAATATCATCAACAACAATAACTAAAACATGGTGTGGCGGCGTTGTGCTGAGGCCTTGCTGGCTGAGCGGGAATAATAGTAATGTGAGATTCTAGGGTTTGACATATACTTTACATACACGTATTGTTTGTTTAAAATAGACCAACAGCATCGCACCGTCAGTGAATCCACAGCTCTTACACTGCTAACCCACAGATCAATAACCACATTAGCGTCCAACATGCATAAAGTGGGTTTGTAATAAGAATGCTAGAGGAGTTGGTGGCAAAGGACAAAGTACAGTACAAAATTTAAAAAACAAATTTGCAGTTACGCTAAAGTCGTTAAACCCAACGTAAAACCCAATGCAGTCTCCACCAGCATAAATGCTGCAGGGAGTTCAGGTTTTAGGGGGAAACCATGTTTTCATTATCTTTATTTTATTTTATTCTAAAAGGCAGGGATGTACAGCGCTTTCAGCGGCCTGTGGGTTAGAAAAGCACAATATAAATGCAGTCCATTTACCATTTACCATATAACGTAACTGTTTTCATGTCCAAACACTGAAATATAATGGGAATGTCTGCACAATGACTGCACTGTCTCCCTTATTTGCTCTCTCTCTTTCTTTCTTACACACACCCACCCACAACACACACACACAAATCAGGCAGTCCCTGGTGGCTGTTACCCCTGTGCCCTGACATCTCTCTGCGGCAGTAATTCCAGGTATCGATTGGATTATAGATGGTGATGGTTCTGCCATTAATAACCCTGACGATGAGATGCTTTTGTGAGATGATTAAAAGAAATTGTGATTTTTTTTTCTAATACTACATTAAAATTTTAATCACTCGTTGATTTGTGATCCAGAGTTACTGTAAGCATGTGGTTGAAACCAGCATAATGAAAATGTTGTTTTGTGCTTTAGTGCTGAGTTGGTTGGACTCCTCTCTACTCCTGCCCTAGAGGTACGAGGCTCACCCCCTCTCTGCCCCACCCCCTTCATCCTTGTGCACAGTGAGCTGGGGAGGAAATCTGTGCAGTGTACCTTTAAATAAAATGTGCACACATTTAACAATGCTGCTTATGGTTGTCGAAAGTAGTGTCTAAACAGAGACCATCAGAAGTGACCTACAGAAGAGACCAACAGAAGAGACCAACAGAAGAGACCATCAGAAGAGACCAACAGAAGAGACCATCAGAAGATCGTGGAAGACAATAAAAAAGACAGAGAGAAAGGGGTTATACAAATACTCATAAATACCTAAGATGCATTTCAGAGTCCAGACTACTTGGCAGATCAGGGAAAGGCTGCTTATTTTCTCTTTCAAGGAAGAAAGCCAGTTAGGCGATTAAGAGTGCATTACTTTACTGTACATGGACACTATCTTTATGGTAGCTAAACATTTCCAGACATCACAGCTTTTAAATAGTTGTGAGGTTGACAGCACCTTGTAAAGCTGCTACAGTAGTCTACGTGTATCCTAAACATTCAGATAGACAGTTTGCAGAGGTATTCGTACTCAGCAACTAAACCAGACAGACAGCCTCACGAGACCAAAAGGGTTTGGCATGCCCGCTGCAAATATAAGAAGAAATACTTATGTTAGCATGTAGCTGTCAGTGGGATATGAACAGTGGCAGATTTCATTTATTTACTTTTTAAACACAATACATTACACAAAACCTTGTATCTGAAAAAAGAAAGAGAGTGGATGTTTTTTTCTTTGTTGTATCTAAAAAATAACTAGCACTTTCATTGCATTATGTCAAAGGAGGGGGATAATAATCAAATAAATAATCTGTCAGAACTGGTGACAATTAAAATCTATGCATACATTTATCGTTCTGTTTTCTATCTCTTAAGCAGCACACTGCGCAGCATTTAGAACAATCCAAATCCTAGTGAAAAGGTGGAATGACATTGAAATTACACAGCTGTGTCGACGTAAACGAGTAAAATCAGCAATATAACAAGGCTATATATTTTTATATATATATATTTTTTTTACTATATGCTTGTTTTAATTTACTGTTTGTAAGTCCCAAAGTAATAGGAAACAAATAAGACTGAAGACAAATGTTGATAAAAACACAAGAATATAGGCTTATAGATGAGATGAGACAACAAAAAAAGCTAAATTTCACAAGAATTTAGCCAGCCTATCTTCCGCTTAGTCTACTAGTGACGTTAGCTGCTAGCAGAGCAGTGAGCTACTGACATCTAGAGGCTAGCGTTATGGTGTTACAACAACTAGAGAAATCTAAAGGCTGTGATACTGTGATCACTCAGTTAGGTGTCAAAAGGTGTATGAAGCAGCTCTACGAATATTTGTTCAATGTTGTGAAATAAGCTGCTATTTATTTGTGTTTTTGGCAACGATGAGATGCGTTGCAAAACGTTTTACTAACGCTAAAATTACTGAGATTTAAGCACACTATACTGACCTCTGTTTGATACTACACTCATCGCTGCGCGAGTTGACATCTGCGCCGTTTCACTTTCGATTCAGTACGTTGACGGGAAGTGGTAACGTTAGGTATCCTACACACAATATTCAATATATTTACATAGACTAGGCATGTTTTGTATGTATTTGATGTAATCTATGTATGATATGTAACTTTGCGTCGCTGTTGCCGATGCTGTTAGTAGACTAATTTAACCGTGGCGTCTTGTTTACGACTTTGAGTTGCCTATCTGTGTAGTCAGGAAGGTGGTGTAACGTTAGGTAGTAGAGGGACTGTTTTCTTTTAAACTTTTCTTTCCCTGTCCTTCAAGTCTTGCCATGTCATTGCTAGAGGAAATTAAACGTGTTGACTCAGAAGCTGCCAAAGTGCTAGAACGTAAGTAGGCTACACACACGCTTTGCCACCAAACATTTTCGCCCACCCTGATCAGTTAATTTCAATTAGAACGCCTTCTCTTGGGGAAGGTGCCTATCAGTCAAGTTAAATAAAAGCTTGCATGTTGTCTTTTATTTCTTATGATATGAAACTGAAGCTGTGTATTGTATGAAGTCTGCAATTATAAAAGTACACACACAACAGGCCTAAGGTATGCTGTCGTGTTGATCCAGAATTTAAAAAACTATTTGGCCACTAGATGGCCAAATAAAGGAGTTTTACATAATGCATTGTTACATAATGCTGTTAACAAATGTACTAATTGTAAGTCGCTTTGGATAAAAGCGTCTGCTAAATGCTTAAAATGTAAAAGGTAAAATGTAGATGGCCTCCCTAAATAACCAAAGTGCCACAGTGATAACATGAAATACTGATTGTCACTTAAAACAGTGATGGTGTAATGCCCAGAAGAATGGCTGTAATCATGCATAACACACTATGATGCATAAAAGAGACATTGAAATATACAGCAATTGTAAATGTAACACTTTTCAATCTTATGCAGGATATTTGAATTATTTGTAATGAATTAAAAAATTTCCAGAGGCTGATTGTCGCTGTAATACTGACATCCAGTCCCTGACGAGAGAAGATCTGAATGAGCTGTTTCCTGGCGCAAAAAAACTTAAATTGAGAAAAACCATCAGTGAAATAACCCACAAACAGGTCAGCTAATATACCATATCTATATCTCTATATCTCTATTACATATAATCTACCATAGCTCTATTACATGTGGAAAGATAAGGATATTGTTTATGAACCATGTGGGGCTGTGTTTGCACTTGTGATTTTATGTATGTGCATTCACTGGATAGAAGAGAATATCTGAATGGTAATTCATAGTAGACTAATAACATTTTTATGTCTGTTTGTTTGTAATCTTGTCTTGTAGAAGCCAATTAATTTGGTGTTAAATGAACTTAAGGGCTTCCTCCCATCGGAATCTTTGAAGGGTGCGTCTAAAAACCTTGTTAGTTATTTAAACTTTTACAGTTCCCTGTACCAGCTGAAATGTTTTTGAGTGTTTTATTTTTAGTATTTTAGTATTTTAAGTATTAAATTAATATACCAACTTATACTACTCATTACTTATTATACCAATAAGCAGTGGTTCTGCTTATTACGTATTATGTACACTGTATACTACACCTGCTCGCGTAGATGCAGCTGTCAAGTGCTAACCCTATTTGTGTTCTATTTGTGTTATCTCTAGCTGCACTAACTGGGAATGGGGCCCTTAGTGAGTACCTTTTAATCCTTAGGGACTTGAAAACACAAATGGAAAAGGTCAGTCAATTTATTGACAGCCATATTACTCTGCTGGAGGAAAACACCGGATATCACAATGAAAAGGGTGAGAACATTTTATGATATAAAATTATTATATGATATAAAATCATAAACCAAGGTTTTAATAGACACTTAACCAATAACCAATGTCAACATAATTTTGTTCAACTGAGATGTTCTTTGACCCTAAATATTAGAGCTAATTGTCTAATCATTTACAATTACAATTGGGTAATTTTTTATGATTTGTAAAAACATTTTTGTTATTGTAGTGATGACAAAGTGTTTTAAGGTTACCTTTCCCTCCATGTTTATGATTCCACAGAAACAATTAATGATGTGGTTCCCAACAAAACTACTCTGCCTGTTTCTCCTCCAATGCCTCCAAAACCTTCAGGTACATTGACCTAACCTCAATGAAATCCTTCTTGTGATATTGGCACATCTCTTACCTTATATCATTGCTCTTGTTTTCTTGTTTTGCTTTGTTATCTGTATCAGCTGACTTTATACAGTTTTGAAAGTTTGAAATATGATTTTGGCACTAATATGAAGGCATCATGTCTTTAATGTTACATGCTAAACCTTCCTTTAGGTCCTTTGGGCGCCTCAAGTGTTCTTAGTGGGTCTTTTAAGAACCTGGAAGTTTATCCTATAGAAATGCAAAGTAAATCTGTTCTAATGGCACAATAATTTTAGGGAGAAAAGTGATTATAAAAGGCTGATTGAGTCATTGTGAAATTAGTTGTGTTTACAGGAAGTTTAAATATACAGTAGTTTGTGTTTACAAATATTATTTAAACTATCGACAAGCAAGGAATAATGCATACATTTTTTTTTTCTCGGTCAGAATAATATTGTAATGTCCAACATTTAAAGAAAATATGTTAAACTCCACAGTACTCTGTAGGGAGAACACATCCCTAGCAATTTACTATATTATACTGTTGACATAGTTATTTAAGTTTCAAGATTTGATCAGATTGAAATACACTATGTACTATCTCTCTTATTAGAAGAGAAAAGGCCAGGTTCCTTCGCTGATCGAGGAGGTGAGTTTTAGTTTTATATCACCTTAATAATGGGATTCTAGCATTGTTAGTGTTTCTTGTTATTGTCTAAAAGTGTACCTAAATCCAATCAAAAAAATTTATCAATAGGGAAAAATGGCCTAGGCATTACTTCTGGTTTGAATCCCACCACACTACCATTGTCACCACAAAGACATGTAGGACCCACCACAGGAAAATGGAAAGGTAAAATGTTACAAAAATTTGCCGCCACCCCCCCCCCCCCCACACACACACACACACACACACTCTCAGCTAAACCACACACACCTCCACAGTAGGGTTTAATTTTTTGTGCAAAATGAAACTGATTATAAGCTTGAAATATTCAGTCAGTCCTAATCCTCAGAGGCCAGTGTGTGCATTAGTACATGCACTGCAGTACTATATTTTAAACACATGTTTACACTATTTGGACATTGGATAGTTTTCATCAGAATCAGCATCACTTTATTCTCCATGCATAATAGTACAACATAGTTCACAGAACATAGACATAACATTAAGCAAATAACCATTTTATCAATATTGTTGCAAAACAGCAGGCTTATGATATTAACTATTACCTAAAATATTTCTTCTATTATCTATATTATCTTCCATTAATCACCTTACAAGAATTGTTTGTTGTTATTGTCGGTCATTTTAACCTTACATTTTATTTATTTTATCAAAAAAGAAGTCGGTTTAAAACTTTAAAAAGTCAACACTAAGACTCAATGTTTCATTCTGATTACAGACCCACTTAATGATTGTCTTCGTTCTTGCCTTACAATCAAGTTTGACAAAACTGTATCCCTACTGTTCTACTGTAGCTCTGCCCCCAGTGAAGGTCCTGTCTGTCATCAGCAGTGAAACGTTTGGCTCCCATCAAACCCTGTTGGACCGTGTGAATAATCTGGGTGGGCTACAGCTGGTGCACACCGACATCAGCCAGGAGTGCGAAACTGTCATTGTCTTCTGTCCTGTCTGTTCACGTCTTGAGTCGGACATAGAGGCTGCCCTTAGTAAGATCCCAGGTAACGTTGAGCTAGAAGTTTGAACCCAATATCCATTAAGATAGTGTGATTTTCATCTCTGGAGGATAAAATATATAATAAATTTAAATTGAGACAGTATTACAATTACAATTACAAATGCTGCATGTTCTCCAGCAATGGAACATCCTCCTCTTATACAAACTTCGGGGAATCTAACAGCATTTCCTCTCCTGCCTTTCAGTGTCATTGGTCAATAAACCTTTCATTCTGGTGTTGCTCCACCACAACCACGATGTCAACTACACTTTTCCCCGGATACCACTGCCCTCCAGGAGACACAACATTTTGATTACTGTCAACGTCCTCTACCATGATAGTGTGCAAGGACTGTTGAGTTGTCCAGCAAATGATCAGGCAGTCTCTGAAATGCACATGACATTGCTGGAGCACAGCAGATGTGACGGTTTTAGTAGTGGTAGAAGTGGAAGTGTTTTTGAAAATGCTGCCGATGCGTGCAGGGACGTTAGTGACACTGACATGGGTTATGGTACAGGCAATAAAAGCAGGGGAGCTGATGATGGCAGTAGCAGCTTTTGGAAAATTTGGAAAAAGTAGCTTAAGTGGTATTGTTTTTGTAGAAATAACAGAGGGGGCTCTTACTGTATATCTTGGAAGGGTTGTGTAATAAAAGGCATACATTAATAGTAATAATTAAATCAAGGCCCAAGAAAATAATTTTAGAAACAAGTATCCTGTAGGCCTAAACAGAATTACTGTAACTGCATTGCAAAGTAGATGAAGAAGAAAAATAAGCGATATGGTAATTTCAGAATATAAATATACTCTCTCACCAAAGCAAATAACTACAGAACAAACAAAGAACTAATCAAGATGGGGCACTGTTAGCATAACTCTTCAAATTTGTAATTTTTGTTAGACAAAACAATTGGTGTATTTCTCTCTGTATTACAGTAAATGCAACCTTACTGCAAGATGCATACAGTATATAACTGAATAAGCCTCCCTTCAAAAATATTTTCTAACCATACCGCACTGCCATATGACCTAACATTTTGTTACTTTCTTCCAAACACTAAGTTAAATTAATATAAAAAAAATTATTAACCTTGTTAGCACAATTTACCTATTTGCATCTGGCTTGATTTGATATGACCAAACAGTTAGGCTATAAGACAAGATTGTATTATTTTATCATCCATAATATGATCATGTAAAACCATCTGCCCTATAGCTGTCAGGTGGGATTAATTCAATGCACTTTCATATATCAACAATAAATAAATTATGTTGAATACTGTTTATAAATTGGTATATCTGTTCTTTATACCTTCTCCCCTGCCCCACGTTGATTTCCAGTTAGTTTTGATTTCCCTTACGTTTTAACTATCCCTAGTGCAATAATCTGTTACTACTGTAGATATTGCAATACAGAGACAGTCAGTTAGGCGTTCCTAATGTCTGAGACCCCTGGTTAAGGGAACCATCATATTACACTGTAAAACACATACAAAAGGTGTATGTGTGTGTGTGTGTGTATATATAAACTAAAGTATGCCTGGCCCACCATCATGGACAAAAATGCCTATTCACAATTGGACTATCAAATAACCATCATCAGTCACGTGTTTACAAAAGAGATATTACAAGTCCATCAATCCTTTACAAGCGACCTAATACCGGTCTCTGGTCTGCCCTAGGAACCGAGCTGCCAGACATCCCCAAAGTTTATGTTGTTGAGCCCTGAAGACATCACATGAAGCAAGTAGAGTAGCAAGAACAATAACAATAAATGGGCATGAATATGTTTTTTTATTGAGTTTGCATTATATTTTAATAGTCATTATTACAATTTAATCCAAGAAAGAATGCATTGGCTTTCACTCTTGGTAATACACCTGGACCGAATTGACAATGACCCGTTTCTTGCCGACCTCTTTTAATGTACGGTTTTGGGACTGTTTACAAACGGCAACTACTTCCGGCAGCCGATTGAGCACATTGTTTGCTTATTACTTTATATTCCATTATTTGCTTGGAAAGTACATAGTAGTAGTTAGATGATTACTGCACCAATTGTATTTTGAACTGAGAAGCTATATTTATTTTGGCATTGATATCCAGCATGAGTGGTAGGTAAGATATTAGTCTGCTAACAAACTGGAGCAACTATAAATAACGTTAGCTGGAGCTTGACAGTATGAGTCACTTCAACAGGAGCCCCGTTTGCAAAGTTGGCAGGACCGAGTGTATGTGTACATATATCGAACTGGACTTAATCAATGCATAACGTGGGGCTTTTCTAGGTGTGTTCACTGTGTTAATCTCAGGTCGCCTAGGTAATTATAAGTGGTTTAAAGATTTTACGTTGTACATGTTAACGTTATATGTCATGCGCCTTGGTCGCATCCTCAGTGTCATTTCTAGAAGGGATTGTGTTTGTAGTGCACGGATACTTTGTGACGTCAATGCAAACAGCAACTATAATCGTCTTCACAACCTTTGTGTCAATAATAAATACAACGTCAGTCCACTTAAGATATTTTACCCGATCAAAGTGAAGGTAATTATTAATCTAATTTAGTCAAGTCTATTATATGTATTTTTTATTTTACAGCTCGGAAATGATATTTTTACAGTTATGTACAGTAAATGGCAAGACTGTCCTTTCTTGATTAACTGACCCTGAGTGTGATCTACAGCCAGCCCGAATTTTATTTAACATGGAAACTGCTGCTGTTACCTCTGGTGATGATGACGCTGCGGGCAAGAGTGAAATGGAAGACAAGAAAGAGAGGACGGGGATGATGAATGCACGTCAGAGGGAGCCAGTCAGCCACAAAATGCAGCTAGGCACAGTCAGGACAGACCCCTCAGAACCTTGTGAGTAGACTTATTTACGTCACCAGCGCCAAGCAGAGGAGAGAGCTGGGTTGAGGTTTTGATTGGGGTCATGCTTGTGCTCACCACATGACTGTATGTACATTTGCTAGCACAACACTTCCTTTACTGTGACTTATCTGATTATGGTGATAGCTGAACCGCAGCGTTTAACTGTAGGTTGAAAAAGGGTCAAGCCATGCAGATAAATCACCACATAACAGTATAATATTAAACCTAGTTAATACAATGCATAGGACTTTGTAAGATTCCAAAAGGA
>JAODLI010068253.1:0-14474 GCA_027575585.1 Percopsis omiscomaycus
CCCCCCCCCCCCCCCCCCCCCCCCCCCCCCCCCCCCCCCCCCCCCCCCCCCCCCCCCCCCCCCCCCCCCCGCGAGCGCTTCCGTTGAAACGCTGAGTGTGAGAGGATGCTGGGAGATCAAAACAATGTGAGCAATGAAGGAATATGACTGGAAGGGAGCAGAGATTATACAGCTTCTGACTGGCGTCCGGGGGGGAAACAATAGCATCAAAACTGCACGCCTGCTCCGTGTGCCATGGAGTCTAAAATACTGCTGCTGAAGCCTTAAAAATAATAGAAAGAAAAAAAAAGGAAATCACCAGCTAGCACAATTTTTTTCGATATGTATCGATAGAAACAGGCTTCCCTTCACCTTGCGGCGGTGAGAACTCATTCCAGTTGACACAGCGCCAGCGGGCTAAATAAATAAATAAGCCGCCTGTTTAATTACTCCTTCCAATTAAGGCTCTTCTCCTGGTGAGGCACAGCGGTGGTGCCACAGGAGAGGTGTGCTAACACACATTAAGCCAGGCAGAGAGAGAGAGAGAGAGAGAGAGAGAGAGAGAGAGAGAGAGAGAGAGATGAATACAACTGCAAGGGAAAATACAAAGTTAAATGGAAACAACCTGCTGTGCTGAGGCGAACATAAAAAAGAAAAGAAAAGCTTCTATCCAGACAAACTCACCAACACACACACACACACCATACAAAAGCCACACACAACAGCACAAATCAACTCCCGTTTCCTTAATCGCCTGGCGCACTCTTTCCAAGAGTGGCCTCCACCACTCCCTCACGTCGCCACGATGGCACTTTCGGTGGAATCTAGAATTCTAGAAATACCTTGAAATCTGCCGATTCCGCGCATCGCATTTTGTTTATGCCGACTGTTACACAATTGACGCCAATGTGAGTCAGTACTTATTATTGGATGTATAATTCCATCTGATGGCATAGTCTGGAGGTGAGGAGGTTAGACTCTGTTGGCAAATATGCAACCGTGTCCTTGAGCAAGACATTCAACTGTCGACACTAACAGCTCTCATTTGAGGCTGCGACGGTTAACTGCCCCGAGAGCGGCAAGTCTCTGGGTCCTCCCCGGGGGGGATTAATAAAGCATATCAAATCAAGTATAGTGCTTTTCTACAGTTATTAATCAAGCGTGACATGATATGGCATCCATCGCTCTTCTGTGTGGCGAAATGAATCCATTTGGCAGCCTCAGCAGTCTGGATCATGCCATTTCTGCATCTTGACGTCTTGTGAAACGCTACATCTCTGTCTGTGTTACCGCACGTGTGTTAATCTCTCCCATTAGCCAAGCCTGAGCCACCGGGGGAGAGGGGGGGGGGGTCCCCTGGGTGACAGAGCAAGAACTCCGTGCTCCGAAGACCGAAGAAATGTCCCCGAAGACCAGTTAACCAACAAGCACTGACAGAGACACCAGCAGTAGCACTCTCTCTCTCTCTCTCTCCCTCTCCATGTTTCTTCAGGCTTCCATAGCCACTACTGGAGTGGAGAAAGAAAGAGAGGTGACGAGGGGAATGAGTCAAAACAAGCCAGAAAATAAAAGGAAGTAGGAGTGGGAACGGAACAGGCTGGAGGGTGAACAAAATGACGAAAAGCAAAAGAAATGCTGTGAAGGAGGAAGGAGGAAGTGGAACGGGGTTGGCATAGTCTGAGAAAGCGGTTCTGGGAACCATCCCGGCTTTGAGAATTCTCTGGAAACAAGCCTGATTCCGACAAGAGAATAACAAAAGTTAAGTCTGAAATCATTGGCCCCACTGCACACACAACGTACATACATTTATCTAGGCCATCGGGGTTGACTCCAATCAAAATTCCCCGTTAAGAGCAGGAGTGGTAATACCTCATCAGGACCCTTGGATCCTGCGCTACACGGTTCTCCCCCCATCCCGCGACCCTCAGCCATCTTGGTAATCTAAAGCAGCCCGGCCCTGATGGAAAGTGTGAATTAATCAGAAGAGCCCACTTAATGCATGAATGTCAAAAGCTGGAACTCCATAAGGTGATTGGCTATCGAAAAACTCAATGGGTTGAGAAGCCATCTAAAAATATAATTTGGCATTTGTCTTGAGAGAGGCAGGGTGCACACAGGTGAATTATTTATTGCCCCCCCCCCCTCTCCTCCCAAACAATCCGTCTTACATGCTTGAAGAGAGCCGCTGCTAAATAGCAAATAAATAAGCTGCATTTGCTGATAAATTACTACTGACACAGCGGGGAGCCGCGCCGGTAACTTTTCTAGAAACATCGTAAACGGTTTTTAATAAGTTGGCCTCATCTCCATGTGCCAAAGCTCTGGGGCCTTGCCAAAGCGTCCTACATTTGAAAGTCAGATAAGAGTCGAAGAGATCCGCACAGACAGCCATGCCAAGCCATGTTAGATTTGCAAGTCCGATGCGAGGAGGTGAGGTATTAAAAGGTTGTTTCGCTGGGCCCGGCCTGTCAAATAGAGAAGATGGAAAATTCTGCTCTCCTCTATTAATCTGACTAAACCTCCTCTGCCTGACAGGTTTGTTGATCTTTAAACCTGTAATGTGGCTTCTTGGGCATATCGCACATCCATTATGTATAGGACATCCAGCTCGCAGCGGCCCTGCTTGTTAATGCAGAACACCCGTATGGGACGTCGCATAGCAGCTGCAAGGACATACCGCCACCTGATTGGACGTGCCGTTATTGAACAAGACGACAGTGGGTTATTGAGGAGAGGACACATACACTGTACTGTAGATACACATGCATTGCTCAAATTCAATTACACAATGAATCACTTAGGAATCCAATGATCTGGTCAAGACTCCTGCAATGCATCTTAAATTTGGATCAGGCATGCACTCACTTCTTCCACTTAGAAGCCTCCAAGCCCATGTGAGGCAGAGACCCTTGGCAGCATTATCATTTAATCTTATTTAAATCTTAGAGGAGATGGCATATTAGTGTGCAATGGCTAATATTAGAGTGTCCGTTAGGCCAAGAATGTAGCAGAATACATTGTTCAAAACAACAGATGACTGCAACATTCTATTATCAACCATTATTAGGATACAACCTTTATCATTTAACAATAGACAGGCCTAAGACTAACATAGGCTTAGAACTGAACAAGATTTACAGCCAGTTCAGAAGTTAACAGAATGATATGTTGCCTGCTAGAAATGCTCATGAACTATATCGTACGTTATGTTACAACCAGCACCGAATTCCACGCAGTTACATCCTGTGGTTATCAGTCTCATACCAGCTCCAGAAAGTATTGGTTTAGCATTTAGCTCCAACCATGTAATAAACCAGCTGATTCTAATGAACGTAACCCTTCTACTGCATTGAAATAGTCAATCAAATCAGCTGGTTTAGTGTTTGTCTGGTGCAAAAAGAAGGCTAGTATTTGTGAACCTGTTTTTTCAACCCTCTGGTCAGACGATTTTTAGAGAGCAAATAAGATGCTGTAAAAAAATTTTGGGGGTAAAAGTTGCATACAATAGGTTTTATATTCAGTTTCAGCTTGACAGTGTTTGTGTGGTTAATACACCCGATTGATGAGGCAAAAGCTATATTTGCAAAGTGCGAGCACCTAAACATCCTCCTTTTTGGGCTTCAAAACCTCACCGCGGCAGGCCAAGTTATACATGGCGGGTTGCAGAAGTGTTAGTGTTAGTGCAAATACTTTTATCAGGATTCTAAATAGCAAATGTCACCAACAGGAGACTAGCTTTCCTCCCTGATCTAAAAGTGAGTGTGTGTGTGTGCGTGTATTCAGAAGTCTAATTGTGCATGCATGTAGAAGTTCGTCTCTGCATCGGCAACTCTTGGTACTTTCCAAGAGTGCGAGATGTGTTTTTTTTCTTCCTTGCTTCAAAGAGTGGCAGATAGCAGCCTGAGGGCTGGGGCAGGTGGCGGAATCAAGAGGATTTTTTATAGGAACCAGCATCTATAAAGCAGCATGCCTCGGTGCTTTACAGCCAAGCAAGTCTGGTGAAAGGGACTGAAATAGGAGTATATAACAAAGACTTTCTCTGCACACAGGTGTGCCAACATACTACACGCTACACATGTCCACCAAGCGGGAGGAACCCACCTGTCACAGAGAGAATACATCTGCAGAGTCCAGTGTATGGAAATGACAGCATTGGATGTGAATGCTTTGGAAAATAGTCCTTCTGTGTCTCTTAGCATCACCTCAGCCTCTCGGTGGCAATGCATAGCAATTATCCTGGCATTCCTAGGTATGTGTGTGTGTGTGTGTCTCTGTGTGTCCATTCTATAATTGCAGAGAACTTTATTATAGCTTTGAGGTGTTTTACAACTGGCCTGTTAAAAAGTGACACATTAACTTATAGAAGATTCAAAGCAGGGTAACTCCTGAACCAGATGGGAATAAACCCACGGGGGTTGTACAGAGATTGATCCCATTTAACAGGATAACTGTCATGTCATGTAAATGTCGCAAATATAACACACATGGCTGACGTTTCTCGAAAAGAACAATCAGTTGATATATCATGGAATAATGATTGATAACCATCATTTAATTTGTTGAAACAGTTCCAAGAAAATAAATGTTATTTAAATAAACCGGCCTACTGTTATTTAGCCATGTTTAGATCATTCAAACATCAAGCATTACATAACTCCATACATGTATCACAATTGATCACGGTAACTCTACTCTTCAATGCTATAAGGAAAATGTGAGAGATCTAGGTACTCCATTTCTTTTGTTTTCGTTTCGAAAGGTCATTTTAATTTTTTGCTTTTCTTTTTACCCAGTAAGTAAAGTATCAGTAAAGTATCAGGTAAAGTAAAGTTCAGGCTAATTGAAAAAGCCTGCATCGTGATAAAGCAACAAACGCTGTTCTCCACAGTTGAGAGTTGGAGTTTCCTTGCCATTATTTGCACTTAAAGGCTCCTGGGGTCCTAAATAACTTGATAAAGTAAAGACCAGCGGGCAGACAGCACCCCAGGGGACCAGAAGAAAAAGAAACACAAACACAAATACGACCCCGCGGAGCACACGTGCTGCGCGCACAAACAAACACACACACACACACACACACACAAAAGCAGAGAGAGACATGATGAATATGATCTGGAAAAAAATGTTTTTGGGTTTGTTAAGAGGGTTAAAGGGTTGAGGGAAGAAAAGCTGTTCTGGGTTTGCTTTCCAGCCCAATGGATTGGCATTATTTAAAAACTAAAAAAGGGCCTTAGTAAGTATAACTTGGTGCAAATAAAAGGTTTAGATCCGATTTGACATTGGTGATTATATCACACACTGATAATAGGTTTGAGTCACTGATGTTTTATTGCACATTTATGTAGTGCTTATGGAAGGCATAATTAATTACACCTTTATGAGAAACATTTGCAAGTGGCACTGAAACATCTCTTATATAAATAATTGCTGGTCATCTGGTACTGCAGATTTGACTTGCTGCACATACATAAAGGCACAGAAAAAAGGGCTTACATGTTACATGAGGTGGTTTACTGAGAAATTACTACCAAATTAACCGCCTGCCATGTAAAACTGATTGTAGGTAACTTCATTCATTCGTCTCACTGCGTCCTGCTCTCTTGTCAAACATTCTTCAAGGGCTTTAGGAAGTGTGGGACTTCGCTAAAGTGCAGCTGTTTAAGTGAAAGGGCACTGCACAGCAGTTTAACAGTACGTTATCTCAGCAGAGCTGTCAAAAAAATTCCAGATAGCGGCAAATAATTACAGAGATTTTTGGTCATCTTTATTTAAAGTGACACTTTCAGAATGCTTCAGTACTGTATAAACCCCGGGCTGTTTCCGAGCAATAATGACCATGTGCATTGACTTGCCTGGCATTTTAAATGTTCTACATAGGACATTGTTCTGGCCAACCAATTAACAAACTATATTTATTGAGCTAAAATGGTTTGCTGGGACTGTTTTTTAAAATCCAGGACGCATTAACACACATGGTAGTAATCACAAAATGTATCCGTTTCTTTCCAAAACCAGTAGACAGGATGAGACAGGCTGTATTGATATTAAAGATACACTGTTCTATTTTTTTATAGCACCCTCGGGGCGGGGTAGAGAAGGTGTGAGCAGGGGGAGGAGTAGTTAGGTATGTGAGCCACTCAGCGCTCAGGTGTCAGAGGGGCATGCTCTCTCTGAAATTTCAAACCAAAACACAAACACAACAAGGTCAGCTACTAGGGCAATTCAAGATACATCGTACTTTTAAGGGTAAATTGGGTCGTATTGAACCATTGGTTCTTTTCAGTACTGCTAAAGGCCAAAAGTTGGCCTTTACATCACACGTACCTGGCAAAAGTGACTGCGGCTATCTCTGCTTCACTGGCTAGCCTCTGTCCTACAGACCTCCACCCCCACCCCCCTCTCCTAAAAACACCCCACAAAAACTCGGACAGAGATCTCGACTCATACTGTACAGTGAGTCAGAAAGACAGACCTATCACTTCTCCCCCTCCTAAAAGTCTGTTTAATCACAGACACAAAGGCAGGATCAAGGTGACGACTGGGAGTAATGACGGGAGGGCGAGAGTAGTGTTAGGAGAAGATTTCTCAGGCATCTCTTTTGAAGCGTTAGTTATCCGTCTTTCATGTCTCTGTAGCTTCCCTACATCAAAGTCCTCCTGCTCATGCCTGGCAAAATATAATAATCATCATTCTTGGACCGGAAACTAGGTATTTAGTGCAGTTTTCAGAATAAAAATGTTTCATTTAAAATATATTAACTTTTTGGACTAGACCTGGGTGTTGTTCTGTCAAGTGGTCCCATTCTGGCGCACATATTTTAGCTGATTATTAAACTGCTGCAAACATATTTGACCTGAAGTATGAGTGTGGAATGACAATTCCGACACAACAACTGCCCCTTTATCTCCCAGGATAAAAGGCGACTCACTTTGAAGTGTGGTTGTTCTCGAAGGGATCCTTGAGTCTTTTTGTAGACAGGCCTTTTCCAGGGCTCTGTCTTCTGCCTGAAGCTGCCACTGTATCCCTCCTATTGGAGTAGCTGTGAAGCGCACAACACGTGCACAGACATTAACACACAGACGCACACACGCCACCAGGAGCCAGCTGTTTCTTTCCTATGCATTCCAGTACAAACTGTATAATCTGCATTGCTCTACTAGCGAATACTACAATGTCTTAAATATTTCATTCATAAAAAAGGTGGAACAACAGACATATGAAGTTAAGTGTGTGGATATATTTTCATTCTTGTTGAGATGGTTGTTTGATGAAACATGTTACTATTCTAGTTTTTCCCATCACTTTTTACTGTTAAAATCCCCTCAGTTGACACACACACACACACACACACATCTTAAATCACAGGCCAGCACAATTACAGCGTAGAGAGCACTCAGTCCTGAGTGCTACTGTGGTTTGAGGCTGTAAGACCAACATATCCATTCTTTCAGTGTGGAAACACCCCCGATGACAGCCAAGGTCAGTGGACAACCTGACAAGCACTTAAAAAGTTCTTCTAAAATGTGCCCTTGCGCATTAACACACAAATATCAGGGAAGTTGTTTATCAAATGCAACGCAAATTCTCCCTCTCAAGAGTAAATTGCCCTAATGCATTTCGTGGAAATTATAATTGCTCAGCAACACTCCTATTATGTCGAATGGAATGAAATGCGACTGTTCTATTTGGGAGGAATGCACTGTGTAGTATTAGCGAAAAACACTGTGCAATCTGCTAGCTGTTGTCAGAGAAAGGAAACACTTCTGTTGTAGAAAAAAAAGGTACTTTTATAGCATTGTAGAACAAAGTTCATTTATGTTCCATCTTCCACAAAAAGCTGTCACAGAAGCACACTGTCATGAGACTGTGAGAAACCGATTTTCCTGAAAAAGAGCCTGCGAAACTGCTACGATACACGATGCACTGATGTACGGATAGCGACAGCAAGCGAGGAAGAGAGATGAGCAAGAGAGATATGAGAAGGGGCTTTGTATGATAATTCCGACAGCAAATGTCAGTTAAATACCAGGGGTATTGGACATCATATTGTGGACATCATATTGCCTTGGTCCGTTTGCCTGTCTCTAGAGTGTGAACTGTGGTCAGGAACAAACTGTACATACTGTAATGCGGTGTAATGCCAGGGGCCCGAGGACAGACCAAGCACCTGAGGACAGACAGAGACACACACAGGTAGAGATATAGGGGAAATTATCCCCTATATTACATTCTCATTTTTTATTTTTTGTAAAATATTACTTATAGCTTATTCTACACACAACCCCCAATCGATACACTGCCCAAATACTAAATCATATATTGACAACACCGAAATAGTTTGAAACATTATAAACATTATAAAAATGTGACAGCAAGAGAAGCCACATTTAAAACATTTAGGTTTGCTGTCTGGAAACACTATTGATTTAGTGTTAACAATGCGATAGTAAACTAGAGATGCTTTTGCCAGAAAAGTGTGATTGCGTTGCAGCATTAGAAGACCCTGATTTTTCTTACTCTATGCAAGCAACATGGACGTGAACGCATCAACCTATGGAAGAATAGGCTAATCGTTGCAACAAAGCTATCGAAGTTATCGAAAGATAACTTAGCTTGCAAGAAAGCTAATTTTCTTTTAGAGTTACCTTGTCATCTCTTGAATCAGCACAAACAAAATATGTAGGCTGTGAATAATCCACAGTGTGGGTGGTTTCTTTATTTATTTTAAAATGACAGCAGATGAGTATCCACAAGGTCGATTGAAATGTTAGGTGCAGATGAGCAATACTAGGTTTGAATGGCTCCGTGGGAGCATTGGCGGCAGGAATATTGGAGGTTTTTGAAACGTGCCGGTCAAGTTCTCCAAAGTGATTCCTCATTCATTTCAATGGGGAAAAAAATGGGATGAAAAAATTTGAACAACAAAAAATAACTACTGGAGGGATTGCACCACCCATTCAGATCGATCAGACAGAAAACTGAATTCACATGGATTTTATAAACCTCCCATTACTTTTGCATGTGCAAAAGTAAAAAAAAAAGTTTAAGACTGAAGCTAACCATTTTTATCCCTTTTTCCCTTTCAAAATGTAGGTTTAAAAACAAACAGAAGCTACTCCTTTCTGATAATGTATGAAAAATTGAAAATTAAACATCCCAGTTCAGTCAGTTCAGTTAAAATTAATGGTTGAAATGTCACTTCTGTACAGTCACTGCACACACACACACACACACACACAAGTTCAATGACAAATATGACAACTGCTTCTGGTGGGCTGCTAACACATTCACCTGCCCCTGTGTCATCTCACCGCCTGTCACAAGCTGCCGTCACTGCAGGAGAGCCAGCGGAGGTGTCAGGACCAGCAAAGTAGCTCAGGAGAGCTGTTGGAAGTGTGTGTGCGAGTGTGTGTGTGTGTATCCAGGTGTGAACGTGTGTGTATCCAGGTGTGTGTGTGTGTATCCAGGTGTGTGTGTGTGTGTGTGTGTGTGTGCGTACTGGTGTGTGAATAGCGAGTGCCTCAGAGCGTGGGCGCTCACCCTGCGGTCTCACTGACCCACATTGAACGCTTGCAAGGAAAACCTGACTTCAACACAGTCCCTCATTAAGCCTAAGCTCAATACTTCAATTTGATTTATGTACACTGTCTGTGCCAGAGAGAGCCACACTCAACACACACACCCAACACACACACACTCACACGCACACAGTAGGCAGGGCCAGGAGTGTTGCACAGAAACAGCTCTTTGTTCAGTGGCATTTTGGAGGCTGATGTTTTTCCTTTTGCTCCACAACAAGATTCCAGATGCAAGTCTTTGAGACAATATTTTCTAAAATGAAAATGTCTGTGATGGGATTCCACCCCTGTGAGGCCCAGTCGAATGAAACAAGGAGATGTTTGCCGGTGAAAGGCCTTATGGCCAGACCCATATACACATTTACTATCCAATGGCGTTGGGAGGCGAGCCAATAGGACCCATTGGCTATGTAAATGTGGTCTTTAAAAATTAAATATATTTGCAAATGTCTTACAGGGCTACAGTGTACAGGTCCATAACATGACTCAACTCACCTGTACCTTCCATCAGAGTTTTCAGGTAATAATGACTCAACATGAGAATAATCAAGAATATGAAAATATAATCCTATTATCCTTCCAATGGCACCGTGATGTCATTTACCATAAAAAAACAACTTTTCTGTTCCTTACAAAACAAAGAAAACAAACCCGGAAACACTATTCAAAACAGACTACATGTGTTTTCAGTATTGGCAATTTCCTCTGCCAAAAACAGTAGTTACACTACAAGTGGTTTGTTGTTATATCCAACCAAATAACAAACAAGAACAGTTCAAGACTTGATAGACAGCAATATAAATAAATACATGGTTAGACAATTTGTACATTCGACTGCTCCAGGAGCACACCATTTTAATGTATTCATTAATATGTTAATAATTAATATTTATAGGGCTATAGTAGTAGTATAGCTGATTTCATTACATAATGAGATGAGATTTGTCATGTCATCATATGACTTCAATGCATTTTCCCATGCCCCCTGTAGTACCTCCACCAACAGATAGGGGTACAGTATATACGGTGGTAGGCGGAGTGATACTATCAGTGACCAAGCTGTAATGTTCTTGCCAGACCTGGTGCCCGTTTCCATTAACGCCGCGTGACTTCTTCTTAAAATTCCTTTCGGACCCCTTTTTTTCCCCTGGTAACAGGACATGAGTATCGTCTTCACAGCACCTATAAATATTCCATTAGGATCCCCTGGAGCTCACATCTATCTGCTCACACGCCAACAGGCCTTTGTGCCACCAGCTGTGCCCAGCGGGACAGACCTGTGGAAGCTACTCTACTAGACTCAGGTGCTGGCAGTCAGAGAGCTGCTCTCCCATCTAAACTAGGCCAGGCTAATTCTCTCTCTCTCTCTCTCTCTCTCTCTCTCTCTCTCTCTCTCTCTCACCAATGGCGGCTGGCACAGGCTCCAATTAGACTGCAAAAGCAACCACTGGGTGTACCTTATACAGAATGTGTACGTGTGCCTATTTTATGTTCACACACGGAAAGAGTATAGAAGTATAGAAGTTATTACGAAGCCTGTAAAGCTGTCATTCCCACACCGCAGGAGCGCTCCTACGTGTATGCATCCGCGCCGGTACCCAGATGTTCGCCAGTCCATATTTTACTCCCAAGCTAGTAATTATTTTCAGCCATTAGCCGTCAGTTGGGCGAATATGGAGCGGCTCTCTCGGAGCGATGTTGCCATCGGGCCACAGAGGCACTATGTCTACACTTTTCACCATGTTATCATCATTTCTGGGGTCTGTCCTAGATTCACAGGCCTGTCGCCACTCGCAATAATGGACAGACACACACAGACGTAGGAATACACACACACACACACACACACACACACACGCTGAAAAGTGATCTATGTAAGGTGGGGTCCAAAAGTGTGAGTCCACTCCCTCTATATCTCTTTCCATATTTCTCTCCTTCTGTCTCTTTCCATTCTGTCCATCGCCTTCGCTCTCTCCCTTCCCCCACACATCTCTCTTATAGGACCCATTCTCATGCTCTGCTCCAGTGTGCTCATTCTGTTATCGTTCTATATTTACCACTATTGGTTTCATCATTCATCCCAATCTAACACAGAATATTGCGTAAATCAAAAGTTCTATTGTTTTACTGCCATTTTAATGTCTAATGTAATCACATAACCGAAGAAATAATCGAGACCTTAAAGATATAATAGTTGAGTCTCGCTGAAACTAGTTCCACACATTGACACAAAATAAATCATAAATAAACAAACTTTACACAACGTAAATATCTGATGCAAATGACGCAAATGCATAGTGACCAAAAATCATTTTACAATTTTAAATCAAAGGGTGCATCATAATGCATAATAAAACAATTGATTATATAATCTCACCTGCTGCTTTCTGCCCTAAAACTCCAGCGCAAATTATCTCACCCTTTTCATCTTGCATTCTCTCTCTCCTCCCTGTGTGTGTGTGTGTGTGTGTGTGTGTGTGTGTGTGTGTGTGTGTGTGTGTCTTTTCATGAAACATGAAGGTATCTATGTTATCTATGTTTACATTATGGAAATGCCCTGCCCAAAACAATAAGTTTGAAAACATACTAGATCTTAGGACCTTAATTAAAGTCCCTCAGAGCCTTACGAGCTGAGGCATTTCCAAAGGAATTCTAAAAATAAATAAAAATGTTGAATCCAATGTAGAGTAAACAAATATCACCTGCCATAACACAACGTCCGTTCTCTGATCCTGATAGGCCAGAACATTACCTCTAGGTTGTGTGTGTGTGAGAGAGCAAGAGTGTGTCTCTTTGTGTGTCAGTGCATAAAAGGGAAAGGATTTGTACAATTACGGCTGTAACATCCAGGACCTTAATTAATTACAATACAAGCAAAGCAACACAGATTTTGGCTTTGAGGCCAACACTTCTCAGTCAACGGAGATACAAATGAAACACAAAAGACTGTATCAGGCCAAACGGAACACTGTTTTCAGGTGAAACTGTGCCTGGGTCTGCGACATGGAGATCAGACAGTCAGATAGCGAGGAGAGCGGAGAGGAAACCAGAGCTTATCGCACGAGACAGACAAGACGCGGCCCACAATGCACTGCAAACCAACACCTCATACTGCGACCTCTAGCTGAACCACCATAAGTTAAGTTGTGTGTTTTCATTTTATTACTAATACATATTGCATCGGGTAAATTGACCCACAGTTCCCTACTCGTGGATTTGGCACAAAAATAAACAAACAAAAGCCTAAACTGGATTTATTTAGTGCAACTAAATTGTGGAGCATTACATTCTAGTGTGAATTTGAGGAGAGAGAGAGAGAGACTCCCCTTCTACATTAGCTCTATCTATTCCAATCTTCTCCCTGCTCCCACAGCCTGCTAATATTGACTCGCAGTTCGTGTGGCTTTATTAAACTTTCATGAAAATTGATCCAATTCGCTGATTTCATTAACATATCAAACGCCCTCCCACCCCACAAATACACCTCTAACCATCCGCACTCTTTCTCTCTCTCTCTAAACTATTTTCGTCAATGGAGGAAGAGGGCTGTTGAGAATACGTCGGGCTTTAGCGCGCGCGCCGCGTTAGTTGGCCTCTGAACCTCGGGTTCAGTGTGAAAAACCGCCCCAAAGGGTGAACGGAGCACAGAGTCAATTTGCTTCCCATGCTCTCACGTCCTTTCCCTTTTCTGACGCCCGTCTGTCATCCCCCTGTTCCCTCCCTCCCATGTGTTTTTGTCACTTTCCTGTCCCCCCTCCCATCCCTGGGGGGAAAAACGCAGCGGGCAGCGCCCGGTATCCACACACACCCAATCCACACCCAAACGCCCAACATCAGATGCAGAACTACATTTACTCTCTGCACATGTTATTTTTCCCAGCGTGTTCTTGGAAGTGCGGAATACTCCGCCAAGACACTGTCCGAGTAACTGAGGAAAACAATAGTTACACCTGTAACTACTGGTTACAGGTCCTCGGGGTGCGTAAAACGGCTTAGAGGGTGTTCGGCTCTATAGTTAGCTCCCTTAGCCACACCGGTGCTTATCGACCTGAGCCTCTCGTACGACCGCGGCGGCTGGCACGAGTTTTACCGGCCCTGGTAACCTTAAGTCAAGTTTAGGCTTAATGTCTACTACTGCTGAATGCCCTTGGGGGTGTGGCTAAGCAAGGCGTCTTGGGCTACATTAAGTGTGCCTGATACCAGCTCCTTGTTTCCGGGCAGGAAACTGAGGGCATCCTCACAGGGGCGCGGATACTTGCATGTATAACTTTGGTTAAAGCTTATAATAAAGTCAGGACCAAGCCTTTGTGCTCTCTGGGCTTTCTAGGGCCCATCTTAACATACTTGGTGTTATGCTTTAGTTAAGGGTACGCTAGCGAATTAAAATGTTTTATTAGCATTTATAGTAGGCTACTGTAATATCAATTAATTTGATGAAACACAAAAATAAAATTAATAATGTAAATAATGTACTGCTGCGGCATCTACTGCGTGTACCCGTCTGTGTTTATACAAGCTGAGGCCGTGCCATCGTTCACAAGAAAGTTTATATACTCTGTGTACAATAGCAGCTGCTAGCTCCTGAATGGCTGCGAGTGTCCCTTGGGGATACGTAGTGTTCCACGTATTCATCACAGCGAGAACAAGCCCAGGATGTTCCTATTCAGCCCAGTGTGCTGCCAACATAGACGGGAGCGCTGTGAATAGCAGGGGAGGGCGTGGGGGGGGCTATCGTCTTTCCTCACCACGCAAACTTTGCTTCAACACTTCAACACGGCGAAGGTACAGTTAGGGCTCCGGCCTAAGAATTGGGGACCCCCGGTGGAATACTTGGGTCGTGGGGCCAGAGAGAGAGAGAGAGAGAGAGAGAGAGAGAGAGAGAGAGAGAGAGAGAGAGAGAGAGAGAGAGAGAGAGAG
>JAODLI010068274.1:0-36105 GCA_027575585.1 Percopsis omiscomaycus
CTCTCTCTCTCTCTCTCTCTCTCTCTCTCTCTCTCTCTCTCTCTCTCTCTCTCTCTCTCTCTCTCTCGCTCGCTCGCGCTCTCTCAAAAAAAATCAATTTCCGGGATATTGTTCATAATTTGCGGGCGTCAGGGAGCCAATATCAATATGCGGGAGACTCACGGAATATCCGGGAGAGGTGGGATATCTGGCAGTATGTAAAGTATCTGCATTTTAATGTCTAGCTGTACCCACTGAATGGCTTTATCATTACGAGTGGAGGTCCAAACCCAATATTATAGTGCCACTTTATCCCCATCTGGATGCCTCTGCAGCCAAATTGAACACACGCACGCACAATATTTTCTTTACAGGTTTTCATCACACCAGTGACATATTTAACAGTGGCGGTGCACATAATAAACATTGTGTTTATGTTCTGTTCTGTTCTGTGCAGATAATTTATCCTTGAATTTCTGTCTAAGCCTCACATTGTATTAACCAAGACCATTTTATCTACTTCAGCGAAAGCTGGATTTTTACTAATGAGGCTTTCATTGCCATAATGAACAGTGAAGTAATAGCTGGCCCTATTAATTTATTACAGTGTAATTACCCATATTATCTCAAGATTGCTTATTGTTCTGTTGATTATTATTTTATGGGTAAATTAATCACATTTTTGGACTGTAAACAGCCATAATCCAACATATTAAATGTCCAATGAAACCATCTCAACAAAAGTAAGCTTAACAAACAACCAAAAAAAATAAAGAAATAAAAAGAAACACCAGAAAATACACACTCAGAAATAGGGCTGTTGTTCCATTTATGTACCTAAACATATACATTATTTTTACTTAAAGATACATTATTAAATATATTGTACCCTTTCCATACAGACCTGGGAAAGAATTAAGAGACCACTGCATATTTAATAATATAATAATAGAAATAGAAACTGTATATTTATAAATATATTAAATATAAATATAATGATATTATATATATATTATTTGAAAAGAATTGCAGTGGTCTCTTAATGTTTTCCATGGATGGCTGTATGTGTATCATTGACCTTTATTTCTAATAGTGTGTACCGCCTGTGCTTTTTTGATTGATGGTAGGGAAAAGCCAGGATCCTCTTAGATTTCTAGGATTGCATTGATTTCTGAGCCATTTAGACTCTACTACTACTCACAAGAGATGACCTTCCTCAGCTTTCATTACTAACAGAGCTGTTGTCTTTTGTAAATCCCATATAATAATAATTGCTGTGGGGTGCGGGATGTGTCTTGGTTGCTGTGCTTCATGTTCAATACGTAATATACTGCATGAAAGGTTATGTACGGAGTATGCATTTTTCTAGTGCCTTATATTTTTTTATGATGCGTTATTGATGGAATCTGAATAGTAATCAGACCGAGACCGCCTCACAAGCCAGATACTTCTCGCTAGATGATGTGTATTTATATGCTCTGTAAATTGTATATATTCAGTGGATTGTATATAAATTGTGTATAATTCAGTGGAGGCAAATCATGTATTCAAATATGCCTACGGTACACATTTCCATATACAACATGACCTACATCTGTATATAAACATATAAATACTCAAAGACATAAAGAAACTGCCATACCTTTATGCACTCTATACTGTGTATACGTACCTGTGTGGTATATAGTACTCTCAGTTCGATGGCTCTAAAGACTATTACCTTTCTCAGTGTTGTCCCTGGAGAGGTTAGGCTGCGAAGGTCACTCATCTATGGTGAAATGATCTATAGTGCTGAGAGGTTAGAGGCTACTACTGAATACCAGGCAGGCAGTTCTGTTCAAACCTTTTTGGCAGGAGTTAAAGTGCAGGGGTGGCCTTGTTTATTGAAATATTTGATTTAATCCTAGATTTAGTGGGGCAATTACACTAATAAAGCTAAAGTGAAACCAGAAGTTCCAGGTTCTGTTCCAGAAGTAAGAAAGCTGCAACCATTTCTTCTTTTTTAACATGCAGTTAATTTCTTTTGTCTAGCTAGCGATGGACATATTTAAAAAACCTCTAAGATGGAGTTTATCCAATGTTATCGTTTTTGGCAGACTTTAATGAACACTATCTTCCAAGTCCAACCAGGCTGTGACCTAAACTGTTGAGCAAATGTTGTAGCTCATTTGGATGTGCTGAGAAACTGGAAAAAAGGTGAGACAAGGCACTTTCAGAGCAAAGATTGCAGTCTGCGGCAAAAACAGCATCTTCGGTGCATGGCCTGTCAAAGACTCATATAGGAATGGTAGTTGGAAAATAAAAATAACGAGGTGTTTATGTTGTGCTGGCAAATACAATGGATACACATTTAGCATAGAATATGAATAGAATAGTCCAATAGTATGTCTATGCCCCATTGAGATTGAGCTCTATACAAACATAATGAACAATGGGTCAGTTAATAATGAAGTTTATGGGCCCTATAGTTTCCCAGTCAAGGCGCAAGTGCAAGCGCAAGCGCACGGCGCTAGTCCTCGGCGCAAGTCCTCGGCGCAAGTTCTCGGCGCTAGTCCTCGGCGCAAGTTCTCGGCGTAAGTCGAGCTAAGGCATGGCCAATACTTTTTGCTAATTTCGGGCAAAACTTGGGGCTGTCTTCAATAAAATCAGCTCCTCTCATTTCCTTTAACAACAGCAACAGAAGCTCTCTGTCTCAGTGAACTGCCAATTTCGGCAGAAACTGTCAAAAATGATGTCCTTGTTCGTGAAGTGCACATCCGCCAAGTGCGCAAATATGGCACATCGAATAAACCACCATGATACAAAAGATTAACGACAGTAGTCATTAGTTAAATTATTCACGAAAGAGCTCACATAACATACACGAAAGTGGCGTGTGTGATTTTAGACAAGAATGTGCTTAGTGCACCTTTGCCTAAAGCCCGGAAACTACCACACAACTCCTGCGTCTGCGCAAAGACATGGTCTGACCAGGCTGAGATGCTAGCGCAATATTTGGTTTTATTTGAAACCAACCTAGCACTGTGACACACCCTATACTGCACTCCCACACCCATTTTGTTAATGGCACGCCCTAGAGCGCTATGTCTTCGACCACTGTGGATTATACAATGATATCAGGGCTGATATATTTAAGAAGCTGTCCAGGGCCAGATTTGAACAGCTTTCACAATATATAGAATTTGTGAGAAATGTTATTGGGTAAAAACAATGTATAGAAGGATACACTTTTTTAAAGAAGTAGTGTCTCATAACGTTACTTATGATGAATTTTATATTTAATAATTTTGGCGTGAAAACTACATACCTATGTTACATTGATTTAGGTGTGCCATCAAGAAAACAGTCAACGGTTGCTAGCTGGCACGCATAAATCCAAAATACCAATTTTATATGTAATTATATGCAGCTATTATGACACATCTGTGAAGGGTCTGTTCTGTGCTGATGCTACTAACACTTCTCACTTCATTTGTAGTCACAATTTTTATCTAAACGTGGCACTTGCCAGTGTTGCTGCTTTCGTATGCTAAAATTGTCTGTGCTAAAAGGCTAGTGTCATTTCTAGGAAGTCAAATAGCTCTGCGGTGCTCTTGTCACACCAAAGAGGAATTTGAGAGCGTTTCAAGCGCCTAAGCAGGAAGGTTAATTAGCCAGACAATAGAAAAGCAATTTCGTCATGACACTTAGTTCTCACTGAAATTTTAGTTCTTTCAAACAGTCTCCTGGAAGTCAGGTTCTGACCTAATGTGCGGGGAGGGAAAAAAAGAGAGGCAGCTTTGAAGCAGAGCTAGGCATACGCTGACCTGCTACACAGAGACCTGTGGGGGCTATTAACAGAACAACGGTGCCCTGGAAGAGTGTTTCTTTCCTTTAGTTAGCTGAATAAGCTGATCTTTAGCCCGAGTGGCTCTTATGAAAACCCCACTGTGTCACTTTTGATAAATGAGATTGGTGTAACTAGAAAAATCCACGGAGCCAAGTGGGAGAGCAGATATGACACTGCAGGAAAAAGGTGGCACATCGCAAATTATGGTGGTTTGTGCATGTGCTAAAGGGCCACGCCTCGTCAATGCTACCCGTTCTCATCAGAACCTTAAGTCTGTTGAGTTAAACCACACCCCTGTCTCCGCAGGTCGGAGCCTCTCTTCCTAATGCTTAAGCGGTCTCTATTAAGCTGGGTGTTCATCCTCTAAAGTGCAAGCTCAATGCCATGACTTGCAGACTCGGCAGCCTTTGGGAAGCCACTTAAAGCTGCTCACGGAAAGCACTGGCTCGAGAATACTAATAGGGCGCTTGTCTGCCATGTCTCAAAGATTAGATAGA
This sequence comes from Percopsis omiscomaycus, assembly GCA_027575585.1. Lineage (NCBI taxonomy): Eukaryota > Metazoa > Chordata > Actinopteri > Percopsiformes > Percopsidae > Percopsis > Percopsis omiscomaycus. Next base: position 4,306 of record JAODLI010068274.1, read on the forward strand.
GTACAAAAGTTCCGGCACACAGGCTTCAACCAAAATCTCTTGTCAGCAAATACAGTAAGTCTTGATTGTCACGCCATAGTACATAACCTATCCATTGTTATGAACTGTCCTATCAACATGACTATCAACATATTTTCTGTCTGACACAGTCTTGGTTTAAAACTATTTTTAGGGGATAAAGTGAAACACAGTGTCTTGATATGTCAGTGGTGATAGCTGAGAATTTGAGGTATTTTTGTAATGTTTTCTAGAGAAAATATATTTTTTCATTTATTTTGAACCTGTTAAATAATGGCTTTAAATGCAGCCGATAGACAGACATGACTTTATGTGTGCGTAAAGTACAATAAATAGTTTATATAATAGAAGAAACACCATCTACAGATTGATGACAGGTTATTGCAATTGCTTTCTCTGATTGGCACAAATTTGTGTGTATGGCAGATTACTCTTTAAGTGTTTTGGAGCAAAATTATGTTATATTGGATTAATGTGAACATCCTATTTTAGTGACTAAAACACCATGGGGAGTATAATGGGAAGGGAAAAATAATGATGCTAACCCTTTAACCTACTCTCTAGTGTTGGTGATATCACACTCAATGTATGATATACCACAGTTGAACCCGCGAAAGAAACACAAATTGGCAAAGATACCAAGAGACTTCAGTATATCCTATGTGTGATAGGAGAGGCGATAATAAGACACCTGGGAACTGTCAGCTTTACAGAAATGAAACTGTAGTTCAGTGTAAGCACCGCAAAGTGTTATGGATTATTGTGTGAACCATCACGTCCCATTGGCGTATTATAGTCTGCACACAGTAGAAGTCCAACTGTGCCTGTGTCTTTCTGTTTGACTTTTTTTGACTGATTCAGATGTCCATGTTTTCCTACAGTACACTGCTCGCCTCTCTGTGCTGTGAAATGATTCTGCAAGCCATTCAAGGATGCACTGCTCCATCCACTAGCAAGTTAGTGGGGCTATCAAGGTCGGATGCTGGTGTCTCTGTCAGGAGCTGTGATGAGTTTGCAAGTCAAGGCTTTTCCACTGATTACCAGTGTCCTGGTGTGGGCACGACATATTAAAGAGCGGCCACGCTCTGCTTGTCAGGAAAGATCTCGCTTCCCAAACCTCAAAATCATCCATTCCCAAAGGAGCACGTCCTTGACTTTGACCGAACGATTTACTAAGCCGTCCTCTCAGGTCCATATTATTAGACTCTGCTGTGCAACACTTTGTGTTTGTGTGATTCCATACCACAAGATGATGTACACCATTTGTTTCTTTTCAACCAAATACATGCTAACAAGACCGTATGTCCAGCGTGGACCAAAAACATGTTGTGTGTGGTGTAATGCACAACAAATAGCATTTGCTATTATCTGTTGTTATTGACAATGTCTTTGCTGCAAAGCAAAGCAAAATGGTATTTTGCCAAGCTACACACCTGCTGTAATCAATGAAATTCTTTTTAAAGATGTGAAGTCATTAAGCTTTCATTGTAGGCCTCTTTCTTAGCCCTGCCTAAAGCATTTTGTAGGTAGTGTTTATTCATCACTGTGTCAATAAACACTAAAAGTAACTTCAGGTGACACTGTATTTGATTCAAGTAAATTGGAACGCAAATAGCCAGTGCAAACTGATGTACTTCCCTGTTCCAGTTAGAAGGCACCCTATTTAGTTTTGTCTGGAATTACCCTTGTGGTCGAAACCAGCATTGCAAAAATATTGTTTTGGCACTCAAGATTACATATTCTCTGACCTTCCCCTACAGCGAACAGGTTTGCAAGTGCGCATATTTGAGTTTAGTGTATTCATGCAGGGATATTTTTCCATACTATTTTTGTAACTGTATCACTGTCAAAGGGATTATATAGTAACTATATTGTGTATTTTTACATTTGCAGTGGTAGTGGTAGTGTGAGCAAGGGAGAAGAGGAGAGGCCAGGCTGCATTTTATTCAGCTAATACCATTTAGGTGGGAAGTAGTCACGGTTAACTCCCATTTCATATGACCACTGGGATAAGATAATGTATGCCCATGAAACACATTGCCCACTATCACCACAATAATGCCTGCACCGGAGTTATTGCTTTGTAATCCCTAATCACAGGACCTTATGATTATGGAATTATGTACACCTGAGTGCCATGGCCAGTGGTGAAATTGACCTGGGTCACATGACTTCCCAGATAGAGGCCATTGCGCGGTTCACTGGGGCCTATAGATGACAGGCTCCATTACAGAACCTTACCAGTCAAGGCAAACACAAGACAAATGGCCTTGAAAGCATATGTACTGTACTTTGAAATAAATTGTTGAATCCTTTGATCTCTCTCTCTCTCTCGTGCCCCCATAATCACATTTTAAAGGCAAGGATCAAACCCTGCTTGAACGCTGTAGGCTGTAATGACAGCACTCAAACCGGACCAAAGACCGTTCCGATCAATGCGACTCAAGATGCATCCTATGGGAAATTACCATAGGGCTTGAGAATATGTTAATTCACCTAGCCATTTCTAACAGGAAACACTTGAAACAGCACCATTTTCCTCCTTCAGAAGTATGCGCTGTGAACATAATGGGTAAAGAAATATGCCTATGTGGTATTGTCTTCCAAAAATGGCTCTTCCTTTTGTGGTATTTTGCAAAACACAGCAGAAAGGCTTTTATAATGCAATTCCAAGAAAGGGTCATATTACTTACTTTAGGATCATAATTGGTGTTTGTATTCTGGTGCAACAAAACGGACATAGAAGAGGCAGAAGGATAAATGAAGGAGGTCTGTACATGCCTACACACTCCTAAGAAAAGGTCTGAACAGTCACATTAACTCAAAATACTTGTGAGGGTTTCCGGGGGCATGGACTGGAACTGTGATTAACCCTTAACATGTTCTAGCATAACATTTAAACTTTATTTCAACATATACTTACAACCTATTCCCTTTTCTCTCTCTCTCTCTCCAGGTTCCTATGTATGACTCTAACATGGACTACATCGTGTGTTGCCTGCTGGTCCTAGGTACCACGGTGATGATAGCCCATGCATGCCCCAAGTACTGTGTATGCCAGAACCTGTCTGAATCCCTGGGGACCTTGTGTCCCTCCAAAGGCCTTCTCTTCGTGCCTCCGGACATCGACCGGAGCACGGTGGAGCTCCGGCTGGGCGGCAACTACATCGTCCGCATCACCCAGCAGGACTTTGCCAACATGAGCGACCTGGTGGACCTGACCCTGTCTAGGAACACCATCAGCTACATCCAGCCCTTCTCCTTCGGCGACTTGGAGACGCTGCGCTCCCTCCACCTAGACAACAACCGGCTGGTGGAGCTGGGCCAGGATGATTTGAGAGGCCTGGTCAACCTGCAGCACCTCATCGTCAATAACAACCAGCTGGGGCGCATCCATGACAAGACCTTTGAAGATCTAGCACCTGCCCTGGAGGACTTGGACCTGTCTTACAACAATCTCATTTCCCTGCCCTGGAACTTGGTCCGTCAGATGGTCAACTTGCACCAGCTCAGCTTGGACCACAATCTTCTGGACTTCATCCCCGAGGGCACCTTTGTGGACCTTGAAAGGCTGGCGAGGCTGGACCTCACCTCCAACCGGCTGCAGAAGTTGCCCCCAGACCCCATCTTCGCCCGCGCCCAGGACTCCATGATTCTGACTACCCCCTACGCCCCCCAGCTCTCCCTCAGCTTTGGCGGAAACCCATTGCACTGCAACTGCGAAATGCTGTGGTTGCGGCTACTGGACAGAGATGACGAGCTTGAGACCTGCGCGTCCCCGCCACCGCTAAAAGGACGTTACTTTTGGTACGTCAAGGAGGACGAGTTTGTGTGCCAGCAGCCTTTCATCACCCAGCACACCCACAGGATGCTGGTCTTGGAGGGGCAGACGGCCAGTCTGAGATGCGAAGCCACAGGAGACCCCGCCCCAACCATTCACTGGATCTCCCCCGATGACCGGTTGCTAGGCAACTCTTCCCGCACTGCGGTGTATGGCAATGGAACCCTGACCCTCATAATAACCACCTCCAAGGACTTTGGCACCTTCACCTGCATCGCTGCTAACGTCGCTGGAGAATCCAGCGCCCCCGTAGAAGTCTCTATCGTCCAGCTTCCGCACCTGAGCAACGGCACCGGGCAGCCGGCGCAGCCCAAGTCTCGCCTCTCTGACATCACAGGCACCACAAGAATAAGCAAGGGGGCTCCCAAGAGCCAACCGGAGAAGGCGGTCTCTGTTTCAGAGGTGACAGCTGTGTCGGCATTGGTGACATGGTCGGTCAGTAAAACCGCACCCAAAGTCAAGATGTATCAGCTTCAATACAACTGCTCCGACGATGAGGTTCTGATCTACAGGTAAGATATGTATTCTTTTGTTATTCTTATTCTTTTTTTTAATGTCGTTAGTAGGATTTTAGACAAATGTACATTGTAAATGTAAAATGTAATAATTTACAAAATAAACCATGTTTGGACATTCTAATAACAGAAAATTTATCAAGGTTTTTTCATCCTCCAAGTTACATTGTTTCTAAAAGCATGCATCTAATGCATCACTAGTTGTAGTTTATCGTAGTCTTCTTTATTTAGTTCCTTAAATAAAGCAACCAAAGCAGATGAAGCACTTTATCTATACCCATCAGAATGTGGCAATAGTAATGGAATAATAATGGCAGACACTGTTTCGTGTCAGAGACAGACCATAGTAATATTTCATTTCAATTGAACGGATGCCTCAGAGCAATGCTTAAACCACATAAAGGCTCATGTTTCACATTCCATGTGCTTTAACAGCCATTCTTTAGAGTTATGCATTTCACAAATGGAAGCAAGCTCCCAGGGCCACTGTTATTGGCTATTAGGATGAGCTTTAGAGTGTGAGATTCAAAGCTAGAAGGCGTGGTGTATACTGGATGTCACATTAAATCAGACAAATTTTTTATTTTCTAACCTACAACATGAACGGTGGGGGGGGGAGGGGGGTGGGGGGTGCGCGTGTTGTGACAACAATGGAGTTTTCCACTGCAATGAATGAAACAACTGATTGCAGTTGTTTTTTGAAAACCTGGACGAAATGTATGACCTAACTTCCCGCTTCAATAAAGACATAGGAAGGAAGGCCATATCATGGAAGCAAATTCCCATTCAAATGGCATTACCTGTTGATAGTTACCTAATGATTACCTAATGATAGTACATAGTATAACCTGCTTGTAACGTTTTGGATAGTGGGGTGGCTAGTGTAAGCGCGAGCCAGAGGACGACGCAAGCAGACAGGAGAGAAGGGTACTCATAATGTGAGTTTTAATAGAGAAACACACAACGTACAGTTGCTTAGTAGCAAAACAAACAAACAATGAACTTATATATGGTCCCTAATCAAAAACTAAGGTGTCGCACCTGTGTGGGGACTAATCCCCCGCAGGTGCGCAGCCAGGACGGGAGGCTAGGCCTGGCATGGGCCTGTGCACGCCAATCGTTACACTGCTGCCTGGACTGTATGGCGTTATAGCTGCCTTTTTAAAGTTTTGTGCAGCAGTGCAGTTTTAAATCCGAAGAGCAGTGAGAAGAAATGATAACTGCTCTTCGGATTTAAAACTGCCCCTTGCAAATAATCCATTACCAGATTTGGTTGTCTCCTCTCTTAATAATAGTGCTAGCCAAATGGATACAACTCCAACCGTTCTGGGCGCTCCTTAGCGACACAAAAGTTTGGAAATGAGATTTGCGCTCCACCATGCGGGAGGGTGCAGCGATTTGCATGTTTCATCTGAATGGTCCTTAAAGTTACTGCAGTTTGCTAGGGAAGCGTGAATTACTACTAGATACTGCTAGATTCCGTGACGCTTCCTCCTCCTCATTGCGAAAGTTTCCCTGATTGACAGCCAGGAACGGTCGGCTCTCAGCCCGCTGTGTGCTTTGCGCTGACTCGGTGGGCGCCACTACAGAATATAGCAATCACTCTTCAATAATATGTAGTAAATTAAAAGACTAGTTAGTGAAAGTCCATCTACAATGATATGAATCGATTTGAAGAAGAAAAAAAGCTGACACGCAGATATGGCAATCATTGCTTTTTTTCCTCAATAATAACAAGCAACTTCGGGTAGAATAAATATCCGTTTCCATCACATTATTCGTGCTTTCCTAAATAACGATTCAGATTTGGGTACATCCCTACATGCACACACAAGTCCAATTGTTGTGTGCATGGTTGTGCAGATCCATCTTAACTCCACTCTGCCCCCTCTGGCCATAAATACACACTACCCCTTTAATCATTCTCCATTAACGCTTTTATGGCAGAATACAGGTTGTGATGTGATATTCACACAGAAAAACATCACGGCCATTTACCCTCTCTATCTTAGCCCTGCAGAAGCTCAGATGTCCTCAATAAGGAGCAGCCATTGGGGATTTTGCGAACGTGATCATAATCAAATTTCCCAGCAGGCTCCCGATGTTAAGGTGGAATCAATGGAGCCAAAGACTGCTTTCTCTGACCTTGTCTGGGTCTGTCAGAGAAAAGGGCTTGAGGAGATCAATGAGAATAATGAATTATGTTTCCAGAACACTCAAGTCTTGTAAGTCATCTATCCGAGAGAAAAAAATGACCAGAGGAATATTCATAATGTTTGTTGACAGGAAAAATACAGTCTGAGCCGTTTTGTCAGCTTTTCGAAACAAGGGAATATGCTGAATATTAAAACTGACAAATCTCTTAAGATTAACAAAGTTTAAGCCAGTGTCTCTCTCTCTCTCTCTCTCTCTCTCTCTCTCCTATAGCTGCTTCTCATTCTTTCTCTCTAGTTTTCTCTCTGTTGTTCACTCACTATTGGTTCTGCCAGAAAGTTTTAGTGGCTTTCTGTATGCGAGCGCAAACTTCCACCAACTTGCACCTGTTTGTCCTGTTGCTTATTATTGCTCATTTATGTTAAATTTAACAAGAGGTGTGGGCCTAGGGGTGCAGAAAATGGAGGAGTAGAAGGGAGTACCCGCCCCTCAGTCCTCAGTGATTTATAAATCTATTAAACAGATTTGCACTACAATTAAAATTCAATGTTAGATGTTAGGGTAAGGGCTATTTATCATATATTTCTGTAGAATATGGTCTATAAAATATAGAAACGGGAATGACCGTGAAAAACTAGAAAACTTTTCCTCTAAGGGTTAAGCGCCCATGTGGCATGGCCACCCAAACACACAGCAATGTTCTAGAGCTAAATATGTTTCTCAAATTGTTATGCAGCTCAGTGAAGATCCATGCCTTGGGGGCGTCTCAAATATAAATTCTTGCCTCAATCATCAATCTTTTACGCATTTGCTGGGTTTTCTAATTATTTATTTATCGCTGTTTCACAGTGCCTATATCACATGGACACTTCATCACCGCATCAAGACAGATGCTACAAGATATAAAACCAATTAACGATAGCTCTCTGTTAAAGAGCAACCACAGAGAGAGGCTCCCAGGGAAAGCAAATGGAAATCCCCCCTCTACTTTGACGAAAACTAACACTTACATTTGTCACAGTAGTTAGTTAAGTCTCTGTGCGCTGACTATTACACATGTAATATGTTCAGACATAGGAGTAGATTTCGGGGGCGGGGGGGCAAGGAAAAAAAAAGAAAAGGCACCAATTCTGCCTAGAAATTCACCAGAAGGCAGGAAAGGAATTGTTTGACGTCTCCCATAAAAAAACAAAAAACACAATTGTACGTGTATTTTATGGCCCATTGTTTCCATTGTAGCACCCCAGCAACCTGAAAATGAGTTGAGTGGAGGGGGTCTTTAACCTGCGGCTCTTGTGTTTTAAAAGGATGATCCCGGCCTCCAGCAAAGCCTTCCTGGTGACAAACCTGGTGTCGGGAACCCGCTACGATCTCTGCGTGCTGGCAGCCTGGGACGACACGGCCACCACCCTGACGGCCACCAACATCGTGGGCTGCACCGAGTTCTTCACCCTGGATGACTACCCCCAGTGCCAGTCGCTGCCCAGCCAGCTGCTGGGGGGCACCATGATCCTGGTGGTGGGGGGCATTATCGTGGCCACCCTGCTGGTCTTCATCGTCATCCTCATGGTGCGTTACAAGGCGGGGGACAGCGAGCCGCTGGCAGGCAAGCTGGCCAGCGTCAGCAACACACACTCGCAGACCAACGGGGGCCGGCTGGGGCCAAACGGGCTGCTGATGTCCCAGCCGCCGCCGCTCCAGCCCCGGTCCCCGCTCAGGGCCAAGGCCCGGGTGAGCATCCAGGAGGAGGTGGTGGAGTTCAAGTGTGGCTCGCTCCAGAGCAGCCTGACCTCCTCCTCCTCCTCCTCCACCACCTCCTCGGGGGGCTCTCTGGGGGGCCACCCCTACAGCCCCAACAGCAAGCTGGCCAGCATCTGGAGGTCGGCCGCCTCCAAGCCCCGGCAGAACCTGGACCACCTGCTGGGCGCGTTCACCTCGCTGGAGCTGCGGGGGGCGCAGGGCCGAGACCCCGCGCCCCCCTGTGGCGGCGCAGGGACCGCGGCGACGGCCGCCGCGAGGCCCCCCACGGACCGGGAGCCCCTGCTGGGCCGGACCCTCGACTCCCGGCTCAGCCGGCTGCTCATGATGCCCCAGGACTCCAGGCCCAAGAGGAGCCAGTCGTTCGACCTGGGGGACGCCACGGGGGCCGGCGCGGCCCCCAGGTGCAGCTACCCGCGGCGGATCAGCAGCATCTGGACTAAGAGGAGCATGTCGGTCAACGGCATGCTGCTGCAGTGCGACGAGGAGGGGGACACGGAGGGGAGCAAAGGGACCATAGACGCCGCTGACTGGGTCATGGAGAGTACCGTCTGATGCTGGCAGACAAGACAAGCCTCCCTCCCAGCCCTGCATGAAACCCATTCAACGCTCATCCTCTGTTCGGAGCGGCACCGAAGCCGCATCCACGCCAGGCCCCCGGTGGTTGCCATGCGATGGCTTACGTGGCGATATCCCCCAAAAGCTGGGAATATCTCAGATAGCTATCTTCCCTTTTGAGTGTGAAATGACCCTTGTCAAAGAGGTGTCATAGTAGGGTAAACACAAGTGTAGCTCATAACATTCATTATGGGTCCGCTTCCATTATGTTATACGAGTTCACCAGTATAGAAAAAGATATGCACTGACACTAGTGTACCTAAATGAAATTGACCTGGAGATAATAGTTTTATGCTACCTATGTTTTCCCTATAATGACAAATCTGTGAAAGGGTCCATTGACCAGATGCAGCAACGGTCGCCCAGGTTAAACACGGCTTGAGAAGGACTAATAATGACGAAGTAGCCTCACAAGGTGCAGGTAGATAAGGATGGACTGTAATGGCCAAATATTTATCACAGGAACAAAACCTTTGGGATGTTTGGGATGACTTTGTATAAATGAGGCTAGGGCCTCATTTTGCCACCAGGAGCATAGAGAAAATGAAGGGGCGAAGCGCACAGTTACGGAGTAATGCAGCTACGCTCTTGGACTACTATTATCTTGTGTACAATAGAATTATGTCATGCTAATTAATTTTTCTATTTTTATTTTGCTGGTCAAACATACAGTAACCAATATCGTCTCCTTGCCTGAACATGAGCAGGGACAGCCAAGATTTATAGCCTTTACTGTGTAAAATCTTATAAATCCATCCTCATTTCTAAACCAGTTAAACCTTATCTGGCTTAAAGGGATATTGAACTTCAGTAAACCCCTAGACTGTATAGCATGCTTGCCACAATATCCACACACTGACATTTGGGATCAAATTACCTACTGAATATGATTGTCAGAATTAATACTGGTCGCCGTATTTAATAATCCAAATATCTTGTTTGTTTGTTTGTTTATTTTCCACCTCCATTGGCTTTCATTTCTCAACCCATAGTATCTCAAAATCTTGTATACCAACACAAAATCAGTTTGACGGGGGGTTTGGTACATTACTGTAAATAAACCGACCAAACGGAATATTTCATCCCGAACATCAGTGTGTGGACATAAAGGAAAACCACACAGTCAAGGTTTTTACCAAAGTTCAGTATGACTTTAATGATGCAGTATAACTAGATGTGATGATATAATTCATGTAAGAAAAGATGTATTAAAGTGTATGTGAATATATTTACTTTCTATACAGAGTATATTTGAGGGTTCAATGATAATGGTGTATAGTATCCATAGTACATTTTTTTGTGACTGCATAAATAATGATATAGATCCTAAACCCTGTATGTACTGTAAGTTTACAGTAAATTAAATCTAAAATGTTAACCTGGCAAATGACTGAAGGGGGTAAGGAACCAAATTTTTCTCAGTGTGTGTTTATTGTTGTCATGGTTATTGAGGTTTTTCATAAGCAAGAAATCTTTTTGGGGAAAGTAAATATTGGTTGGAACCATCATTTGATATCTGAATATACATATAAAAATAATAATAATGCTACTGAGGAATTCAAATTAAATAAATGTATAGAATTAAATAATGAAACATCATTCATAATATAATATATGGAGCATTAAATATATAACATTTACTTTAATTGTCACAAAGTATGGTGTGCGCATTGTAATAAATCTGTCAATTTCGAATGTTTTTTTTGTTTTATTGATCAACTAATTCCAACATTAGTAATCTTTTACCTTACACCACACCAATTTTATTTAGGGTTAAAATTAGTTGAGTTTAACCGCCAATCAGAAATCAAAACAATTTAGAACACGCCCGACAGAATTATATTTGAATGCACACACTGAATCTTGTGATAGTTACATAGTTAATTAAATAATTGGGTAGACAACTAATATGAATAAATATATGAAGCAGAACATGAACTGATGCACTCTTTTGGAAACATATCATTAAAATCCTTTACTGTGATGGCTGATGCATGAAACCACCTATGTGGTATCACACCTCCGGTGTATTAATCTATTTTTACTGGTCAGGTCCGGTAGTTCTCGTTAATGCATTTTCAATAGCTGCCATGTAGCAGCCATTACAATAAAGGATTTAAAGGTGCCCTAAGCAATGTTTTATACCAAAAAGGGACTTGGTATACATAAAAATGTATATTTATTATTTTAAATATGTTTCATACTAAGTACCCTCACATGAGATGGAGAGTCAATTTACTTCATTGATACAGAATGAGCTTATAGCCACATAGAGGGGCCCGCATAGCAGACGTCACCATTAGAGGGCAGTATGAACTATTTTCAGGGAATAAATGCTTAGAGTACCTTTTAACTGTAGTTTCCAATAGAGTGTCTTCCAACTACCCACAAAAAAAAATGAATTGACCCAAGACAAACTTCTCTCCTCTCCTATCTCTACTGACATTTCTATATTGATTTTGTTTTTATAAAAACGTATGTACTTATTTATTATTAAATTTCTCTAAATTCCTCCATAGGATCCTGTAGGATCCTTTTTATATTTTTGTCAACCAAGGACAACATGCTACCATATCACCATTTTGTTTGATTCTGTGCTATCAGTCATTTTGTAAGACTAATGTATGTGTTATTTTAAATGGATGCTTTCTTATTTGACAAAAAAAAATCCCCAAGTTGTTCTTTTTTCCCAGAGCAATGCATATTGAACATCTACTGCCTTGTGTCAAACCAACTTTGGGATTAATAAGACCTACCTATGTTGTAATAAACCCACTGTATGAAAGAACACAGAGCAGAAGGTTCATGTTTGACAACGTTTTAAGTTGTTAAAGCTTTGTTTGTCAGAAATTATAAGTGCATGTTTCTGGCAAACTGACCCTTGGGGCAGTTAAAGAATTACACTATATAAACCCCTTGTCGTTTCACACATTGTGTTGTCTGAATGAACATTTGTGTGATATTTGATTGACTGTGTGTGTGTAATGACACTGTTTATAGGTTTTTTTTGTACCATACTGTGTTCTGAGGAACGCTTTACACACTACTGTATTTGCCCTCCTGAGTAGAATAAGCAATTGGAGGTGCTACGTTGTTTTGTTGTGATCCAACAGTTCACATAGCTTACGTGGAGTTCTAGGAGATGTTTGTGTGGTCGAATCTGTTGTTTGAGCAAACTAAACCATCTTAAAAACATTATTTTGCTGAAATATGTTTTACACAAAGACTGTCATTATTTGTGTGTTTGAGTTATTTCAGGTAATATTTGCTTTTCACCTTTGCAGCATACAGTATGTAGTGGTACTGTATGTGACCCTCCATGTCATGCACACAATATTTTGCCCTTTACCACAATATTATAGTTTCACAGAGATGTTTATTTCAAAACAAATATTTCACTAATATTTCATTTTACATGCATCCAAACATAGTCTGACTAAGGTGGCTGGGAAGCGCATACAGTTGGAGTTGGAGGTAATGTGGCTGGTTGGAACTCATCTCAGAACACTGGGCAACTTTTGCACCAGGACCTTCTGCGTTTAGCCTGAGAAGAGGTCTACACAGCAAAACCCCAGCTTCCCCAATGCTTCTATAATGTAGTATAATAGCTGAATAACAGGTCGTATGGATTGCATGTTCCGAATGAACTACATGCTCCCAAAACGTAGTAAATCAAATCTGAACTAGTAACACATGATCAGGAAATGCTGCATTCAAAATACAGCCTTATCGGGGACCGAGGCATGTTCTAAGATTCAGAACAAAGAAGGACTTGGTATTCTGTACAGATGTTGTTTGTTTTAACCATGTACACCCATGTGAGATGGAGAGTCAAGTTGCTTCGCAGCTGCAGAATGAGCTATTCTTAGCTCATTTGGGAGAATAGACCCTCCCCATGAGCGTTAACATTTCCACCGCTGCATCTACAGCACTAGATGGCAGTATAATGCTATGCTCTTTAAGCTAAACCTGTGCTCTTTTCAGGGGATAATAGCTTATTACACATTCAGTGTATTATTTACATTACATGATAGATAGTGAGTGAGATTTGAGCCCATTTTTTCCCATAATGTCATTTTTGTAGGGTGGTATTTTATGAGCTTAGTGAAGCAGCTTTGGGGTTTTTCTGAGCTTATGGCAGTGCCTGCTAACAGGTCACACCAGAACACACTCTGTTGACATCTATTTCCTCTAAGGCAAAGAGGAAATCCTAAGCTTAACCTGGGAAGACTGCACCACCCTTCAAACCAAGATGTTTGCCCTGCCTCCATAACTTCTAACTGCCTTTGTGTGTGTTTCTTGCAAACAGTCTTCAACTTTCTTCAAGTTTTTTTTCTTCAAGAAAATTATGAGGTAGTAAAGAAGCTTTGATTGACCCATTCATGGTATTAGCAAAACATAGGCTACATGCAGTAATGGTGTATCTCTGTGGAGCCCTGAAACAAATATTGATTGATCTCAAATCTAAATATCATGCTATCAAGCTTTTAGGCTACTAGCTATCTAGCTAGCTAACTAATAGCCTCATACGCTGTAATTATAATCACTGTACTTAATCCTAACTGCACATTGATTAGCCTTGTGTCTAATAGAAATAACCAGTGTGCAGTTTCTATTTCTGAGCATGCCAAATGGCACGTCAAGCAAGCTAATTTGACATTTAATTGAGCTGGTTAGAATAGCACACTGCAATCATGTTGTAATTACCACAGATAGGGGGACTTGATTGTGTCTGAAGTGGATTCCTGACTGACCACCAAATACAATACAAATTAAATTAAAGGCTTGGCTAGATATAGTCTACATGATCAGAAGCTTCATTCAGAGACTTGCTGCAATCAAAGGAATCTTAATCCTTGTTTTGGAAATTGAGTTGTCAGAGCTGAATTTTAAGTATTCACAACATAGTTCTGCTCTAATGGATAAACATGGGGGGATAATAGATTAATTGTAAATTAGGTGAAATATATGCAAATCTATTGCATACTAATAAGAAGAAGAAAGAAAGAAGGTTTAGCATACAGCAAAAAGACTAAATCAAGAGGTTCAAGCATTCAGCTACATAATCCTGGGGGCATTAGAGCCATTTACTGTATGTTTCTGTCGTAATGTGATGTCACACTGTGCAGTGATTATCATGGGCCCTCCCATCACAGGTGAATGCTTAGCCCTAACAATGACTCACTATTATACAGAGCATTTGTTTAGCTCATTTACAGCTACTAGATAAGATAATAGCAGATAATATTCAAAGTTGCTAACTACGAACTAAGCCTACTGAAGAAATGTAGGCAACAAAATCTTTGTTGTTGTAACCAGGTACTACACAAACCTGAGTAGCCTATATTTACTACAGAAATGAAATCTACAGGGTCTGGGATCACTGCAATTGCAGAGCCCTGGGTTCGAGTACTGAAAAAAAGAGCATATAATAGTAAACAATATATGTACCATATGAATAAAGTGTGTAGTATTAATATATGAAAATTTTGCCATCTGTGGGAATATCCAGTTTGAATAAAACACCAGGAAGGGATTTCTTATTATAATAAAAACAAATCTATCTAGCTGCAGTTCTATGTCCCTATATGGTTGTGTACAACACTTTTACAACAAGTGTCCCAATATGATCCAAGAAAACGGGCTAAAAGTATTTTTGATGGATAGGAAGGATATATCTCGGAACGTCTGAAATCCACACACTGGCGAGGTGGTGGTGTTGCTTTGCCGTCGGTAACAAGCAGCTGCCACATGCACGCGCCACATGCACAAGCGATGCCTTGTCCCTCCAGCGTAGACATAGACATGGAGCCTCACAGCACCAATATACACTCTCCAGCCACTTCATTAGGTACACCTAGCGAAACTAATGCAGTCTAATACAACAGTCCTGCAATAAAGCTCCCTTCATGATTGTTATAATGTTCGGTTTATGCTGAAAGCCTTTAGGAGAGATGGCGATTCAACTGTAGCCTCTAGGATCATTTTGGAGGATGTAGTTTGTGGTGTTGTTGAATTGTATTGCGTTGTTGAATTGTACTGACACGTGCTTCTATTATTTAGGCCCCCTCATTTCAAATAGTGGGGCTAGGCTTTGTGTTGAATTCTTTGTGTTTAATCCAATACAGTTTAACAGCAATTCATCCTCTAAAATGATCATACATTTGAATCACCACCAAGGGTTTCAACATAAAGTGAACATTATAGCAGTCATGAAGGAAGATTTAAGACTGTTGTAATTGACAGCATTAGTTTAACTAAGTGTACCAAATGTAGTGGGTGGTGATCTCTAATGCAGAATTAATAATTTCAAACACACGCTTGTGTTGTAGAAATAAAGATGTAAGTTATTAATCAACACAATTAATAACTTCTCAATTCTTACACACAAAACCACCAGACTTCTCTCTCTCCCTAGTAGTTCTCTTAAAGCAGGTGCACTTTACTTTAAAAAAATAAAAGATTATATTAATTGTCTAGTAAGTGTCTGAAATATAAAGTGTAATTATAATTAATAATATTAGCCTACTAATAACCATAACATTAGAATGAACCACTATTTTACAGGTGGGTTACACAAGCAGACTAGTTGTGAATATGCTGCCACTGATGACATTTCTGTATCTGGTTTGGCCTATTACATGGCCTCATGGGCTACACATCAATATGTGTTGATTATTTTAGCTATTGAAGCTATAAGAAACTTCTTAAGACTAGCAAAGGTATTAGTGTAGTGTAGCTTTACTCAGCAACTATGGGTTGTGCCTTAATAATATGTATATGCTATGAACCTTGGTTCTCGTTGCCAATGCATAGTGTTTGAAATAGCTTAAATAGTAGACCTAATTGTGATTATAATTATACATTCTTCACAAACATGTTTTAAGAAGATTGATGACCAATCGGAAATAAAAAACGTGGGGTCTTTGTCAATTTTGAAATGTATTTAATTCATGAAAAACAAATCTCAGGGTGCTACAGAAAAACAACTACGCATTTTATGGATTTTCAAATGAAAGAAAACTAGCCTATAGGCTACGGAGTAGCTATTAGCATGAATATTTGTGATATTATTATTATTATTAGTGATAATATGTATGTGCTTAAGACAAGCATTGTGAGTATGCACAATGTAAGTGAATGTCAGATTCTCAGAAGCAACTGATTTAAAAAAAAAAACATTTGTGATTGTCCCATAAGAGGAATCTGGGACTTTCCATCCAACACAATATGTCAGTCTACTTTCTTTGGGGAATAGGCCTAAATGAATGTCCATAATCCTCTAAAAAAAATCTATTTTGTTCACCTGCTTATGCCCAGTGAATCTTAAACCAGGCTTACTCTAGAATCGTCTCTGTATCTCATATAGGCCTATGAATCATTATAATTCCAAAAATATGCGCATAAGCAAATGGGTCTGTTGTAGAGCTCCAGAGTTTTGCTGGCTTTTCTTGTAATATTGGGCTGAAAGGCCCACATGTTGCCACGATGACTAAAACATGAAAGCTTAAAGGAAGCTATGAGTGTAGGGAACGCCCGGAGCAATGTAACCCAATGTAACCTATCTGTATTTTCCTGAAAGCTGGTTCATTTTAAGTCACTAGTTTTTACGGCATTATTTTAAGGGCACATGCTAGGAAAATTTTTAAAAACAGTGGGTAAAGACATCATTGCCCAAAGCGCACACCCGTTTTCTGTTTGCTATCTATACAGCATCTTTATAGCTATAGCATAGGCTAGATAGGCGTTATAGTTGTAGTCTGTTTAAGCGTTTGTCTCCCCAAAATTGAAAGAAGTCACAGTGGATCTCCTACGCCACCAGGTGGACAAAAATGATTCCTACATAATAGTGATGCAGCATAAAGAATGCATGCAGTGTGCATAACTTCAGTTTTAACATTATAACTATAAGTCAGACATAAATCAGTGCAAACTCACAAATAGCCACCCAAACGTTGTGACCATTCGACAACGTTCTGTGGAATGTTTATAGACGTTGGAAAGAAAAATTATAATTTTATATAATATAATGATTATTTTTGATTTATAATAAAACGCTTGCAGGTGAAGTTGTTTATTGATTCTCCATGCTTTGCAACCTCTGGGGTAGGCTACACAAAACACTTGCTTCAAGGCCTACAGATAAACACAGTAAACAAATTGTGCAAGATTCAAGGATGATGTGCTGCGTTTTTTAGCTTCAGTAGAATCACACTAGGCACAATAAACATAAATTGTTGTTATGGCTGAACACAAGGAAAAGGGTAAAGAAAGTCACACTTTCATCTGTAAATACAGTTTCTATTTCAGATTAAATAAAGAAAACGCATGAACATAAAAGCAACAATTAGGACTAAAAGAAAGTCTAACTGTAAATCAATAAAATTATAAGATCAATATTTTATCAACATAGCTACTGTCCTCCAAAGAATGGAGTGAGTAGTTTTATTGATTAGGGTCGTCAAACCCTTGTGCGCATGCGCAGTAGATCACTACTGCAGTTGGGGAATCCGCACTAGCTCGACAGTTTGGTCTGGTAAGGGCAAATGAATATACAGGCAGGAGTTGTTGTATTATTTGAATGTAAATAATATATGTTTCCGCTGAGGTACTATGCATGTATGTATTATTCATTTAAGTTTACGCTATCCACCAGTTCAAGATCTTGGGTTGCTGTTCGTCATGGCCTCGTCAACCAACACCCCCTTGCCCAGGACCAATGAGAAGCATCGAAAGTCGTTTTCGTTACTTTTCTACAAGGCTGTGCGGGACCTCAAGCCCGTGTGGATGTTGGAGGACATGCGAACGATGGAGACCTTTTACCAAGAGGACGACGCCGTTCAGAGAATCTACAGTCCCTCCGAGGCGTTGCTGTACGCGATCGTGCACGACCACCAACCGTACGCCCAGTATCTGCTTAGTCGTTACGCCGACGAAGCGCTCGGCAGACCCGGAGAGCGCTTCTGCTGCTGTCCGTCTTCTGCCCCCCATTTAGCGATGGCCGTGCGGTATGACAGACGTTATATATTGGGGCTCATATTGCAGGAAGCGCACCGGATGTCTAGCACGCCTTCGTATATGAACAAAGAGGGGTGTTTTCACGTGGAAGACGGTAGAACCCCTTTACATTTAGCATGTGAGCTGTTGCGGCCGGAAGCTGTAATTATGCTTTTGGGCAACGGCGCCTCACCGGAAGCGCAGGATCACAACGGCATGACCCCGTTAGATGTCATTCTTCAGCAATTTAAGGACCTCAAGGCAAAAACCAGTGAAAGGAAGCAGTGTTTGGACAATCTGCTCATGTTTATGAATGAGATTAATTTCAAAATGAAAAATGCGCTTGACAAGGACCCCGAATGCTGGTCCAATGTCCTTGGTGAGGACATGTTTAAATATCTTGTTGGAAAGAGCCCAGGACCACTGGTTCTCATAGCTATGCAGAAAGTTATGAGGCAACTAAGCCCTGCAAAGTTTCCAGAGAGTCTACATGAACTGCCTATACCTTCCTCGTTAAAACCATTTGGCCTGCCCTGCAGTCAACGGGAGAGGTTAAGAGTTGTGTAGCGTGGTACCTCCCAACTTTTTCATTAATATCAGATTATTCATGGCTGACTGCTGTAATAAAATGTTAATTATTTCTTATGCCCATTTATAATAGGCTACTCTTGCAATTCTGTTTTTATAATCTGGTGTTCACAAAGTTATGTCCAAGCATTATATTTTACATCAAACCCCTGCGGTTGGTGTATAGAGCTCAACAGTGACGTTCCGGAAGTAAAAATCCCATTCATATTCTGTATTGGGATTTTGATTATGAGTCATCATTTCGTAACCATCCAATGCAGACTTGCCACTAGCTACGAGCTTGTGATACGATAGCATAAGCTTCCGTAGAAGACACAAGTCCGTATGATATCAACCTTGTTTTAAAAAAAATAATTTTTATTCGCGCTGTCACGGAGGCCTACTGTTAGAATTTTTGGGTTGAAACACAAAAATTGGGATGGCTATAGAGAACAGTAATTATTACTATACCTTTTTAGACTATTACTAAGCAGGAATATTTAAACCCCTGGTTTCAGCCACAAATGGAATTTAAGAGACTAATTTAGGAGTGTTTGTTAATTGAAATACCAATCCCAGAGATTATGAAAAACACTGTACTACACTACCCACAGTCCTCAGGTGTAAAAGCGACGTCTCTGATTGGTGGAGCTCGCTGTTGCCATGGAAATGTTTAAAACCCACATACGAGCCTGGCTATCATGTTCATCACGCTCGTTAAAGCATTTTGGCGGAATGATAAAATCTTTGAATGTCATGTTGGCTACAGCTACCTTTTAACTGCAAGATCGTTTACATTACGTTTACCAGAGCAACCATTAAGTTGTTACCATGCCCCTGTGAATCAATAGATAAGACTTTACTTATATAACGCCTTTCTTGCAAGAATAATTTAGCAGTAAAATATGAAATTACCATTAAGATCAATAAAAGCAAAATGGTAGAGGACTAAATTACGGGTGAAAATGTAATTTCATAAATGGCGAAAAATATTAAATGTAGGCTAAGAGAAGATAGCTAACAATAGCTAAAAGTGACTGAATAAGAAAAGTAATACAAAAAAGTTATCGTATAGGCCTACTATTATAATGATATCATATAAATCACTATTATCAACAATATATAGGCCTACACTATTTTCAAAAATATAAACACTATGAGAAGGATTAAATTCAAGAAGAAGCGCGCTAAACTCTGCTAAACTATTGTTATGAATGGAGGTCCTTGGAAGCGCTATTATTCACATTGGTTTATCGTATGAGTAGTTCATTCACTCATTTAAATAATTATGTACATAGTCTTGTACCTTTGCCTTTTTTACGTTTTTATTTGATTATTTATGCTCCAACTCAAATGTTTGATGGCCATGATTCATGTCGTAGCTGGTTGGATTGGTGCAAGGCTTAAAACTCTTTATATACGAACTAAACAAAGTTTAAGCGCCCACAAATTCTCATACATTGCCCAGTCGCTAACTTCGCACATGAAACAATTTGGTTTAGAAGTGAACACTAACTTTCTGTAGTTTGCGCCACCATATAATAAACTAAAGATTGTAAGAATTGTAAGAAGGATATATTATTTTAGCATATGTGTGAGCCTGTATCAATATAGCCTAATGCTACTGCATGATATTAAAGACAAAATATATTTTTTATTTTACACATATCTTTACACTAACTCGGAAATCTTTACAGAACAATCCACGCGGAATTCTTTTAAATGTTGTAAAAAAGTTTCAATATAAGTCTGTATTGTTCCCTGGGCACGTAAGCCTTAAATTTAAATAAAACGAATTTATTCAAATTACTATATGGTGAACAAGACTTATTACTCATTGTTCATAACGTTATACATTTCAAATACTCATAATTAAATACAAATTATATTCTTTGTCAATGTTTTTTTTATGTTTACACATTATATCAAGAGATACCATTGAATCAAATAAAACACTTTTTTTTAAAGACTTCTCATTAGGGTTGACATTATTTATAATATATAATCAAACTACCAGCACAATAGATATAAGAAGTTATTTTATTTTGAGTAGGCTATGTATAGAAACCTCACTTCACTTCATCATTGTGGCTCAAAGATCTATTCATCTTTTGCCTACAGTACTTTGCATGGCAAATTAGATCTACTTCCTGAGGCGGGTCATCACACAAACATAGTTAGAATGTATTGTAAGTATGATAAAACAAATATTCATTTTTTTACTGTGATTATACCAGGCTGAATCAGTGGTATATCATTACTAGCACCCCAGAACTCAAAACTTCTGTCCCTGCTCACTGTTGGTTTGAAAACACAAAGATGGGGGTGGCTATGGAGAGAAAAGAGAGAACAGAGTAGGCCTAATGGTCTAAAAGGTATAGAAATATGTTAGCTGTAGGGGGGGGTAGAGCGGAGTGCAAACCAGGAGTTTCAAACCCCTGGTTTCAGCCACAAATGGAATTTAAGAGACAAATTTAGGAATGTTTGTTAATTGAAATACCAATCATAGAGATTATGAACAACACTGTATCCACTGTCCCTTGCCATATAGTCGCAGGCATAACAGATTGGTTGAGTGAACTCGTTATATATTGTCAAAAGATGAGGCGTGGCTTTGAAAAACCTTCGCCACTTAAAGTACTCCAAATACTTTACAGTATTCTTGTCCAAGTCAAGCAAGTATTCTGCCAGTGATTTTGCATCAGGAAAGTCATTGATATGAATAAATGAATCAGATGGAATAAACTCCTCATAGTTCTCCCGATGTGGGCCCAGAACTATTGGCACTGTCCCGGCAACCAAGGCTCCGTTTACTTTCTCTGTTAAATAATCTTTGTGGAGAGAGTTTTCAAATGCGAGGTAAAATTTGCAGCTGGCGATGGTGGAAAAATAATCTTCATCCCTCAAACGGCTTCCAGCGAAAGCATAACCGAACACATGAACTTTAATGTACTTTTTAAGCTCTAGGTAGTACTTCTCTCTAAATATTGTCCCAGTGGCAGGGTCATGGTTGCTTACAATCCAACAGACTAGTTTGTCTTTCCTGGGCAGGGAAACATGTACCTTCGATTCCATTTTCTTGGTTAACAATTCATTTCTAACAGTGATGTCAGCATCTCTTCTGTAGCTCAGTGTCAGATTAAATAGGTTATCCAGACCAGGGATTTTGATTGTATTTGTTGGGGATTCGACATGATACCAAATCCATTTTTGAAAAGAAGGACGTGAGTCCTTGGGCATCATTTCCAAATGAATATCTCTGTGGAAAAAAATGACTGCATCTGCTTGGTTGTATAGTGATCTATCATAAGTCAACACACAACTGTTAATTTTGAAGTATCTATCACAGTCTTTGAAGTCAAAGGATTTATTTTGCGGTAAGAACCACACTAAAACAATGGGCTTTTCCAGCGACGTATTGTTTGTGAAAGCGGTCTTGTTTCCCGACGCACACAAATTGTATGTGTATAAATGTAACCAATAAAAGTAATGAACATATACCATTGTGCACCCAATCAACATAGCAATTGTCTTTCTAAAATATTCCGAGGTGTTACATGTTGCTCTTGGCATCTTTTTCCTATGAAGACAAAAAAACACCTCAATATACAATAATAATAATTAATAACGTCAACCCGAGAAACAACTAAATATCATGATACATGAAACTGTCTTTTTGACAACAACTGAATAAAACATATTTTAGTAGTAATTTCATAATAACAAGTAATAATACAAATAATAATACAAATAATAATTTAGAAATATCCTTCTTCACCTTCTTAGATGGTACCCAAGTTCCTAGTCTCCAAACAATTGAATGGAAAAATACAATGAAAGACTTCTGATGAGGTCTGATAATCCAACTGCCACCACAATATAAGAAATAATAAATTATTTACCTAGTTGAGTACTGTAGAAACCTTTCACTTCATCATTGGGGCCTGTTTTGCATGGAAAATACCATCTACTCCTGATTTGCAAATGTGGGTGTGTCAATCAGCCTTACCTGTATTGCATGTAATTTGCTGTCTTTAAATTATTTTCTTTTATAAAATGTACAATTTGGTAATACGGTCCATGTAAATTTTTTAAATTAAAATATTAAACACTAAGTTGTACACTGGAATATACCTTGGAGGAATCAGTAAATATAGTAGTTGTTGTCCTACATAGCCCAGTTATATTACTTTTATGATGTAATTGCTGCTGTCAGGGCCACTCAGTTGTAAACTTTCCTCTTTTAAAGGAATTGCACCAGTGATTTTTTGAAGGGTGCTTTTCCTAAAACAGTAGAATTGTACAATAAACATCTTGTTCCCAAACAGTGGACCACGTACAAATGCCTGTATCCCTTGTAGAGAAATTAGATATCTTTAGAGTTTTGCCTTGACCTATTCATCCATGAGACTGTCTGATCAGATAATCCTATGGTTGACAACTTAATCTTTAGCAGCATGATGTCACCGTCAATGGTGTTAAAACCCAGACAGACTAATATAAAGAGAGGCAATGCTTGTTCTTAATGATTGCATTATCCACAGATTTTGTTGCTGTGTAGTATTGTAGCAGTTGTGCTATGCTATGTTTTAAAAACTTCCCTGAAAATTTCATTGCACTAGTCTTTAGTGTATGTATTTTAGCTAGCACTGTACAGTATATTGCCTGTATACGCCTTTGACTCCCCCTGCTGGTATCTGGTGTCTGTTTCCCCCGTGTTGTGTATCAGTGTGTCTGTGGTGTTGTGTGTCGGTATGTCTGTGGTGTTGTACGTCTCACAGTTAGGCTACCAACACTAGATTATGCAGATGTTGCCTATATCATATACCTCAGAAACAAATCTTCCCCCTCTCAATGTAATATACAATAGTCTCTGTAGATTTGCTTTGAGGTGTCCTTATAGCACTGATTTATGTGTGAGTCGCTAAACTACATCTAGAAGACATTTTCACTGGTTGCAATTTATTTTTAAATGCATTTTCTTTAATGACCCTTTTACATTTTTTATGTGTCATCGTATAGTCTAAGGCATACTGAGTATAATTTTTTTTTGTTCCTAGAATTTATAAAGAAATTGGATGACGTGCCTTTAAATTTTGAGATCCATATGCCTGGAACAACCTCTCCAGTTCGCTTTTCATTTCTTAAAGACATCTCTTTCTACTTGTCTTCAAACAACCTGCCACTGTTACTAACTTTACTGAGATTATACTCGTATATATCCTGATACTTAATTTATTT
This sequence comes from Percopsis omiscomaycus, assembly GCA_027575585.1. Classification (NCBI taxonomy): domain Eukaryota; kingdom Metazoa; phylum Chordata; class Actinopteri; order Percopsiformes; family Percopsidae; genus Percopsis; species Percopsis omiscomaycus. The sequence continues at coordinate 28,015 of JAODLI010068274.1, forward strand.
CTAATATGTAGGTGTATTTAAGGCACACATATAACTTTATATGGGTATGCGTATATTTGTACAGTATATATTATGGCAGCTCTAGGGGAATTAGTGGATGGGGGATGGCTAGATTTGGGAGAGCTTATGTCTGTGTATGTGTGAGTATATTTGTGTTGTTCTTGCTTTATGTATTGTATTTTTTATATATTTGTGTTAAGGACCCCCTTGAAAACGTAACCTAACCCATATTGGATTAACTCATGTGTATTTAAGTATTTAAAGAAACTCACCTAGCTCTTTTGGTGTGTGTGTGTGTGTGTTTTCTGAGTGCACATTCAGGTATATAGATAGAGGAGAATATATGTTTTTGTTGTGAGTGAGTTACCATTGAAATAAGTGAGGATAATGAAGTCTGCCCAATACTTAATATAGTTGTTTATGTCTCAATTAAACCAATTAAAAGTGTTTCCAGTAAACTTTTATAACCACGGCTCAGGAGAAGAGGTTAAAAAAGTCACCTAGCAAACAAGGCCTGATTACCTTGATGAGCTTAAAGTCTTACGTTTGAGAGTGTGTATGTGTGGGTGTGCATGCATGGCTGGTTTTGCGCGCATGCATGTACGTGAGTGTCATTACATTACGTTTGTGAGCATGCGTAGGTTTGTGTGTAAGTGCTGATACACTTAACGCGACCATCTGTGCAAGATGCTAGCAATCCATCTTAACCTCTCAGCTCCTAACTGTCCAGCCTCTTTCATCCAGTGAGGACACTCATATTAGAGAAGCCTTCTTTTGAGAATCCATGAAAATCTAAGGAGAGATCCTAAAGTAACAGAAAACAGGTACAGTCTGAGGTTAGGCTGTTTCTGTTTTGGATTTTTGGTTGTTGGACCTGTTGGTTGTTTTCAAGAAGGCAGTATGTGAGCTTTTGTGAGGCATTTTATCTACGCTGCGCAGGTAAATAAGGTAACCAGTTTTTTGGATTTGTTGCATCGCTTAAGTTACTAAAGAAAAACTATTTGTAACATTTGACTGTAAATATGGGCTGTTCCCCATCCAAGGGAAAAATCCCCTTTCCTTTTCCAGAATCCCCCGAGGTGCCAAATGTGGTGTTGAATGTAACAGCAGAGCACAGCGTTGATTTCAAACACGCTGAGGAAACAAAAAGCTCAAAGACTGATGGAAAAGAAAATGAAGTGCTATTATCTAACAAAGAAGACACGGCAGGGGTGGTTGACATGTCTCAAATCCCACCTGATACAACCATGGTTCAATCCCAAGAGGGTAGGAATGAATTTGAAGCGAATGTTATGCAGCAAGAAAAAAACCAACAAGGTGAGGATATACCAATGGATAAGGTTAAAAAGATCGAGAAGATAAGGAAAATTGTTGGCCTTGAAAAGAGGAGGCGGACAGAAAGGCACAGCAAGGTTTCCACCGTCCAGACCAAGGTCGACCTTCCACCAAACATGGTCAGAGCCCACCAGGCAGTGTATGATTACCTAATCCCTAACATTTCCAAATACGAATCACTACTGGCCCTTCTGGACCAGGCAGCCCAGACTCATTTGTCCCTTCAGCCAATGATGACGGCTCTGTTGCTGCGCATCGAGGAGATCAACCAGGCCCTGGAAGAAATGGCTGAGGAGGGCGAGCTGATGTTAAAGGAGCACAGGGATTATATGTCCTGGCCGTCTGGTATGATGGGGTCGGCAGTTATGCCAATGAAACCCATCTTAGACACAACCAACCCTTCCAATCCACCTCAGGACCTTTTACACCAACTGCTCCACCATTCCACCGAGAAGATGAAGCTAGTGGGGGGCTCCTTCCAAAGACTGGGAGACACCACACTAGAGGAGGCAGTAGAGTATTATGCGTCCCTCTCCAAGCTTCTGTCTGAAAGGCTTCATATTAAACAGGTGACGGAGCAGCGGCTAGCGCAAGTGCTAGGGCAGGTGGAGTTGGTTGCAGGAAAGAAAGCCAACCCTGAGGACTTAACGTTGCACAGCGAGGACAGTGGTATAGGGGGAGAAAATGAGTCCCTGGCTGGGTCCGATAGACACCGTCGACATCGGGGGAGCGCTGGGTCAGGAAGTTGTGGATCTGGTGGCAATATCCATGCCGGTTTGGACACTCCCCCACTTCAATTACCCAACCAAGCAGGCTTTAATGAAGGCCAGGAGGAGGGGGAGGAGGAGGAGGAGGAAGAAGATGAGGATGAGGAGGAAGGAGAGGATGATAGTGAGATGCTTGTGAGGAAGAGGTCCAATTCCTCCCCACCAGATGTCAGTCAACCTCATCCCCTAGTCCAACGAGCCAAAAGACCCCTGATCTCTTCTACCTCAGAAAAACTGGAGTACTCACCTTTATCTGGAGATGTAGACATGCTCCTAGAGCTGCAAAACAGTCAGAAAGACCTAGACCGCCGGATGAAAAATATGGGCAGACGCTGGGGAGACAGAGAATTGCCTGGAGATCATTCTACATTGTATAGGACTTGCCTGAGACGTCATTCTTTAGGAGCCTCAGGAATCAGCCGAAGTGCACCAAAAGGGCCCTGGAAGACGAACCATTGTACTTTAACCCCCCACCCCCCTAGTTGCAACTCTGTCAGACGGCTGATAAACACTTTTAGCCAAGGGGTAGATGGTCTTGCTAACATCCCACCTCATATCAAAAGACATATGAGAAGTGGAACCATTTTATTACCTGTCATAGGAAATGGAGAAGGGGGTTTGGTTGCCAATGGCAACAACAATAATAACAGTTGGCCCGACAGTAGGGATGATCTGGATGTGGAAAGCCTGCCTCCCCCTCCTCCTGAGGTCCTAATGGACGACTCTTTCCAGAGTACAGAGGAGACCTCGGGATGCGTTGAAGAGACCCTAGTAAATGCAAGTCCGGGTTGCCCTGTCATAAAGCAAAAGACTGGGGTGTCTCAGCACCAAAGGGCATCCGTGCAGACCATTACCGTGCTACCAAATCGGGCCAGCATCAGACACAGACTGACCAACACCACACACGACGGTGCACAAGAACAAGAACAGCACACAGAAGTGGATGCTGATCTGGAAATAGAGAAGGCTACATCTCTCTACAGACAAGCCCGCAAGATCATCCATCTGCGGAATGCAGCTGAGTCCCCGATGAAGAGAAAGCAAGCCAAGAAGGAGGGAAGAGGGCCTTCACCCCTTCGGGCAGGACTGTGTCATGGGCAGGGAAGCACTGAAGCTGATATTCCACCCAGTAACCTGCCTGTGATGGCCCCACCTGTGTCCAGAGTTCGTCTGCCGCCCTCTTGTCCATCTGTGCACCACCGATTCCCAACCCCCCCTACATTGAAACCCCAGCCCAGTTCAGGGGGTCCTAGGCCCCTGTCACGGGCAGGATCTCCCAGGCCTGGTTCTCCCAGGTCAGGTTCTCCAAGGATATGGACCCGGGAGAACAGTAAGGAGATTATCCCATCCGTGTCATTCAGTGATGCCCGTTCAGTCTTCTGTCAAATCGAGCAGCAGAACTCCCAGACTCAGACAACCTCTGGATGCTACGTGCTGCCCAGGCCATGGGGAGAAACCGCCCGTGGCAGACTAATCACTAGAGGTACAGATACGTTGACCAGACGCACCCACTCAGAGCAGAGGGCTAGTTTTACTACCCATACAAAGGCTCCCCAAGATAGCGCATCTTTCCAGGACAAGCATGATGAACATGAATACACAGAAAGGTAAGCCAAACTGCCGTAGTATACTGCAATGTTTTTTTGACAAACATGTTGAGCATAGAACTAGAGATTCAAAGGGAAATTTTAACAGAAATAAAAAAGATGACTCAATTGTAATTGTCAAATGAGAATCATGCAACAGTTATACTCTGGTTAAAACAATGATTGGTTTCCTTGACAAGTTTAGTTTGTTTAAATCCAAAACAGAGGGTGACTTTTGATTCCATCAGCTTCCTGCCAGTCTGTGAACACCTAAATAAGTGATCAAGTGGTCTGGCCATCTGCTTAGATACAATACACAGTACACTCAGTACCTAGTTTATCTGTCTGGTGGCCTACATTAATTATTGTAAATAATTCAAAATACTATTTATGTTTTCTTCATTATGACAATTTACTAATTTCATGTTCAATGATTAGCCGAATGTACGGTGCTGACATTTCTAAGGAAATGTTTGTCCACCCAGACGCTTTTCTTCAAAGCGACATACACTTACATGGTACTATTACATGGAGCAGGTAGGGGTTAGGCATCTTGCTAAAGGATGCTTACAGGTAGGTCAACTCTGGGACTCAAACCCACAGCCTTCTGGCTGGGAGTCCAACACCCAGACCAATAGACTATTTACATTATTGAATCAGTGTTTCTGTTCAAATTATTTTGAATATTTGAATTTAGAGGAAATTAGGTGGGGCACAATACAATGTATAAAATGAATGCAACCAGATTATTCTGGTACAGTTTTGGAGTTCTTTTTTTATGTATGTCTATATTTGATTAACAAATAAGCCTATATTTGAATGAAATCTCTAAATGCTTTAAGACCTAAAAACAAAGTGATAGCACAGTTTTCTGTAATCACCAAAATGTCTATAGAGAAGCATAGAGAAACTGTGAAGCCACCTAGCCTAATCCACAATAGATTAGCCTTGTTTTTCCACTGCACTGATGCTGCCTTTCCTTTTCTTCTATAGCCCAGGAAGTCTTCAGATGACAGAAGGGAACAACCATTTAGATCCAAGTGCCGTGGCTACGACATCTTAGACTGTTGATCATGGGAGGTTGGGTTGTAGAAGTGTGTGCAGGGTGGCAAGAGAGAACAGAATGTGATTAGGGATTAGTGGGCCTGACTCTAAGCCACTTTTTCTGTTTTGTCCTGATCCCATAAGGGTTTATTTTGAGAATGTGGAACAGATAAATTACAGTATACTACTGTAATGTACATGTGCATTTTTCAGTTACAATTATGTCATAAAATATTATGACATATTTGCTAGTCTGTGTTAAAATAAAGAGTAAACTTTTTTTTTTTTAAGGTAACTCATTAAAGGTAAATTAATTGACATAAATATAGGTTAATAGCACTCAACTTTTATTTGTTTGTTTTTATGTGTACCACATTGTGTTTGGACTGTTGGTATTAGCTTTAAATCTGTGCTTGTGAAATATATTTTCTACCTCAGATGGATCTTAATAAAAAATATATATATCGAATGGCATATTATTTCACATTTTCATAAAATACCATTCATTATTAAAACAGAGTATGTATATTTTATTTACAGGAGAAAATGTCAAAAGATCACCAGTACACTTAAGAAATGTTTGTTTTCTTGATAAATTCACCTGCTTTAAGTACAGATGGCCTTTGATTCAATCAAGCTCTGCCAGTCTAGTGAATAAGTGACATAAACCAGGCTAAACATCTATATGAAACAGTTGACACTGTTAAGCATAGGGTGGTTTTTCACTAAATAGGTGCTTTAACCCAGTAAACACGCATACGATGCCCTGATGTCAGGCAATGTTGATAGGGAAAACTACATGACCTGATGTTACAGCGTTAGAAAAGTAGTGGCAGAATACTGGACATATCCTCCTTATAGGCCTATAACAACATCTAGGTTCACTAGGCAGATACTCTCAACCTGTCCACACTTTATTCATAATTGAAAACCCATTTAGGTGTTACAACAGAAAGGAAAAAAAAATACTGTATATACACCTGTATATATATATATATATATATATTAAAAGTTACTATTTTACTAATCCAGTATCCTCAATGACGCAGACGTTGATACACTGTAGTCAGTGGATGACTACAGGGGATAGAGCAACCCCTACTGGATAAATGTGCTATAGCATTCTATGAAATGCGAGATCAATCGCGCACAAGACAAATATTATTGTTACACAACGAGAATATGCATCGTGCTGAAGGATACTTACTGGCATTCATATCAGGACCTTTTAGCTGGGAGTCTGTCACCCTAAACACCTATAGTGCCCACTGACCACACTGACCACTATAAATTAGTTATTATTAGTAAAATATACACAATTTGAGAATTAACAACTATGCATACATTTTGCCAATTTCGTTGTACATATTCTACAAGGTGCTGTGCGTGGACATTGGTCTACTCTTTGCACGTTTTTGTGGAAACGTAAACAATAGTGTCTAAAATAGCATGTCTAAAATAATACATTTAGTATTACAAGTACATTATACGCCTATTATGCCTAAAATGTAATTATTACATTATGATTGTTATTGTTAAAAAGGACGTTTTTTGCGTTTGATCTCTACTGATTGTTTTACTGTATTTATTTATGTAAGCCTATTTATTTTGTATTTATTAGAGAAAGTCACTGCCACAATAAAATACTTTGATTATGGTGCATTATGAATATATACAATTCAAGTAAATAAGTATGAGTAAATAAACAACATATACGAGTCATAATACATTATATTATATTTTCTTCAACGTGGATATGACGTACAGGGAAGTGGTTCAATGTTGTCTTCCGGTGGTGTGAATTCACGTGGAGTTCCAGCGTGAAGCTAACGGCTGTAACAGAGACGCTAGTAAAGCCATCAAAATGACACACTTAGATAAAATAGTGTAAGTTTTTTTGTCGATCCTTAAGAAAGCGTTACATTATGGTTTTCAGTTTGCAGAAAATTGTATTCTTTGCTGCCGTTAGTCTCAGATAAGTATTCTAGCAAACCTAGCCTGATCGCCCAGGCACATTTACTAGTAACAGTATTCCCAGTTTATTGAAAACGTGTACAGGCCACTTCAGTATACAGAATGTAACCTCCAGTAGGCCTACACTTTTGTCATCGTCTAAAGCCACTGAAAAACAAACAAAACACATCTGTACAATTAGGTGATCGACAATGCGAAGCTTACAGTGCAAAACTGATTTTCTGACATACATAGTTTCATTTTAACATTGTTCAAACATTACACATTTTTTGTTGAGTTATCTGCTCAAATTGTTGGTCATACACTCATTTCCATCACTTATTCTATATCCTCAGAAAACCCAAGACGAAGCGTTCCAAGCGCTTCTTGGAAGGCAGAGCACCCAAACTGACAGAAAATGTAAAGAAAACGATGATCATGAAAGGCGGTAACACCAGTGAAACAGTCACTCAAGCTTTGAAGGACATTGTAAGTACCCTTACATTAACTAATCCATACACAAATTATATGGTACTGTTCTTAGTCTTGCAATTTAAGTTGAACCTTCATATACCAGTGTAGGTCCTTTTTGGGCAGGGTATCACTGCAGTCCTGCTTGATTTTGAGTGTGCGCTAGTTCTATACTCAAACCAGAGCAGTTCATAGTACTAAAATCTTCACCTTGTCTGAACGTTTTGATCAAATTCCTGTTTAATATGACGGCTTGTGTATGTGATAGACACAGCTGACGATATATAATAAACAACTAGAAACTGACATTTTCAGTGTGCCTTTGCGTAATGGCATCCTTCAACCTGTGTGCCAGCACCTATCCCACTCTTACATTGTGTATGTGTGTGACATAATGATTGAAATATTGTTAATATGTGAGTGTGTGTCCGACATTATTTGTCTAAAATTCACCTTCATGCCTTCTGGTGTAGGCCAAACATAACAGTAGGCTGCATAAATCCAGGAGACCTCCAAAACGGATCAGTATGTCAAGTTAGCAAGTCACATTATGTTTTATAAACATTATATTATAGGGAGGCACTCACTAGTCTGTTAAAGGCTTTTGGTGTGATAAAGGACTCTCGGTTAGGAATCATAATTCATTAACAAATATTGTGTAAAAATTAAAAAAGTTTTCCCTCCACAGTATTCACTAAAGAAGCCCAATGCTGTGCTCTACAAGAAGTACGTGAATTCATTTATTTATTTTGGCAGGTAGTGGTGAGAATTGTATGATTGCATCTTAGCCTTTTGTTATTTAATCTATGTGTGCATGCTGTGGTATAGTCTTGAAAACACAGCTGTAATAACCTGGAATCTGTTGAGTGTTCATGTTGACATGGTGTGGGTGAAGTTTAGAGTAATAATTTATATTATATTATTTATTTATTTTT